>WHYT01014951.1:48066-96218 GCA_009806455.1 Tetrax tetrax | reverse complement strand
AACCAGTTCTGCATTCAGGTTCTGTGAGATAACGGGAAGCCATTGTCCGGGTGGTGGTTTGATGTTTCGACAATGTTGAGACAAACATTCAACACAGTCTCTCACAGGTGGGCATGAACAAGGTGTGTTCAACAGCTGCCCGGCCCACATCTTGGAGCATATCTGGAGCCCCGACATGTGCTGGACACGCACCCCAGATGCAAGTGGCACAATGGCAATAATGAGCACGGAGCAAGCAAAGCAGCTACTGCAAATCCAAAACACAGCTCAGCAAATATTTTCTAGGCTTGGGAAAAAAAAAACAACAACCAAACAAAAAAACCAAACCCCATGACTTTCTCCAAGCAGTGAAGCAGAATTCAACCAGGGATGGGAGATGTACTGCATTCTCCATCGTTAGCCTCCACATGCTGATCACTCTCCCAGGATTTTCAGGCAGCACAAGCTGCCACAGTCCTCTGACAGCACATGGAAGGAGTCTTGTTTTCCCAAAGACTGTGCAGGAGAAAGGCAGGATCAATGCTGAGCACGTCTCTTCTTGAAGCTATAAATGTAAATCGTTTCTCCATCATCATGGTCTGAGGGAAGCGAATGTGCCTGCCTGGATTTTACATCCCCAGATCTCTGCACCAGAAAGGCTCTAAGCCATCATCTGCCAGAGCACAAACTGTGAAAAAAACCCCAGATTTTAAAGATACAAAAAGGGTTGTGTTTGGTTAGTTCTTCAAGTCCGTCCTTTCCAAGCTGTGACAGCACTGGCAGTAAGATTTGGAAGGGATCAGGGAGGTCTCTAGGGAAGCAGCAATGCAGGAGGATTTTGACTCTAGCTATGTGATGGACACAGAACCATAAAATAAGGCCTCTGGGATAGGAATGGCAGATATTTACTCATTCCCACTGGGAAAGGGTGGGTGATGGCAGACCATCCAGAGAGAGACGTCTTTAAATTTGTGTTTCTCACTCAGAAGAAATCAGTTCAGGAGGTGTCTATTCACTGGAAACATGTGTCTGAAATTTACACCCAGATGTTGAGACCCCAGGGCAGCTGACAAACCTTGTATTAGCTTAGGAATAATGTGCACCATCTGTCAAAGTCAGAGAGGAAAACATCAAATTTTCTCCTTTTGGACGGGATTGCCTTACCACTGGTGTGGCTGAATTGGTCTGCAGAAGTGAAAGTCATGCTCTATATCGAATAAAGTTGTGGTCTTGAATCAGTAAGTATTTCTAATACCTACAGTGAAGAAACAATCCATCCTTTAAAAGGTCTTAGAAGACTCCATCAGTTACTACATATGGCTGCTTTGAAAGGAAGGAACAGAGAAGCGATCCCCTTGAGCAGACACCTGGACACTGAGCAGCGCTTACAGACTCCTGACTAAGTTCTTGGGAAGAACTGGAGCAGCCATACCAGACTTTTCTATGATGTGGAAGAACAGCTCTCCCCACTGAAGTGGAGGACTGGAATTAAAAACTCAAGACACAGATTAAGATCTTGTGTCCTTATGGAGCAAGAGAGGGATGCCTAGAAGGTTTTCAGTCCGTAGGACCTACCTAACTATCCTCATGTCCCACCTCAGTCAGTTTTCCACCAAAGATAACTGAACCCTAGAAATCTTCCAGCACAGATTGCTCTAGGCTACATGAGCCCAGAGAGGAAAGTGAGCCGATGAAAAGGTCAGGTAGCAGCAAAACCAGTCCTTATCTCCTGTCAAACATTCCTGACACAAGAAGAACTGCAAAACCGATCTGTCCCATGTGGATCCCAAGATATTCTTCCCCTTCTGAGGGCTCAGAACCCAGGATGTCCTTATCTGTCAGTGTTTCTTTTCTCTTCTAGGCAGTGTCCAGAAAAATCCACACATCAAAAGCAGCTATTTTGGGCTCTTTCACCTTGGATTCACAAATGCATCCAACCTCCTTCTCTCACAAGTCTGTCCTTCCCTAAACAGCCCTGGCCATACCTCAGGTTGTCGTACCAAGATGGAAACCAGCTGCAGGACTAAACTATCTGCATCTCACTGCCCATCACTCAACCATGGTCACAGACGGGGGGACTGAAAATGTCCTTCAAGCATCAGTCAGCATGCTACTCATCTCTGCACTCAAACCCGCACAGCATTCAAAACAAGGCAGCCTCCAACTGGGTTCTGCGTTCCCTGGCTGAAGAAAGAGCTTGCATTTCTATGCTTGCCCTAGTTTCTGGTCATAATTCAGTGGTGCATTAAGATCGAGGCTGCTCTGACTACCTGCATGCCTTTAAAGAGAGGATTTCTCCAGAGAAATCTTTTAAAAGCAGCAGTTCACTTGGATCAGAAACCAGCACAGGTATTAAAAAAAAAAAATAAAATCTCAATCCCTAAGTTACAAAATAGCAAAATAAAAAAAAATTGGAGAAAGATGTGAAGAGCAACTGAAACACTTCTAGTACTGGTCAAGCTGAAGAGACTCTGAATCTAGTTGAAGATGTCCCTGGTCCTTGCTGGGGGGTTGGACTGGATGGGCTTTAAAGGTCCCTTCACACCCAAACCATTCGGTGATTCCATAAGTGCATACCAAAATCTGGCTGGCATTCTCAGAGTGGTTTAAGATCCTGTAATCAGCATCGGGTATCGTATCCCATGCAACAGCACCCTGCAAAGTAACTTGAACAGGAGAAAACGGGAGGAAGGTTCAGGCAAATTCTCCTGCACAAAAGCATGCACGTGTGGGGCTGTCAAGGATAGGTTGAGTTCGTGGGTTCTCTAGGAGACTGTCAACCTGCTTGAAAGAGGAAGGAAGACTTTAAATAGCAAGAAACAAGGAATGAAAGGAGAAAGTGGGGAGGAGAAAGAAGGAAGAGAAAAGACAACAAACGACTATTCATTTAGCACAAAGAAAGCAAGATGTCAAGAACAAAATTTATCAAGTCACCGAAGGATGAGACAAAATTCTGTAATTGCCTCTACACCAATGTGAGAAGCCTGGGTAATAAACAAGAGAAATGGGAATTGCTCATTTACAGAGCATAAAGTTGACCTAGTTGGTACCACTGAAACCTTCTGGGAGGAATTTGAATGATTGGAATATATGAAAGAAGTCAGCACTCATAAACTGTCTTAGAAGGGGAGGGCTGCTCTGCCATGGCATTATCTGTATGAGTCAGGGGTGGTTGGAGGGATGTTATCTCCAGTGTGTACTCTGCCAGCACACTGGCTGCTGTCTCCTTGTGAACCAATGGGATGGTCATTAATCTCCTTCTCTGCAAAATGCAAAGTCAACTCTTACCAGGGGAGCAGCCTGAGTCATTCATCCTGACATCTCCACAGCCTCCTCAGGACTAGTCTTATCTCAATTTTTTTTTCAGAATTTACCAAAAGTGTCTCTAAAGCCGCCCGCCCCTGCAGAGCCATGCCGACAGAGACCTTTGTCTGGGCAGAGAAATGTGGAAAGCCAGCTGAACTGAAAGTCAGCCTTTGCTTCAGTGCAAGCAATCACTAATCTTTTAATGCACAGACAAAGAAAATGCCAAACTAATGAAATACCGGCTTATGTGTACAAAGGAGAGAATTTTAGACCAAACATAGTCAAAGGAAAAAAGTTGTGAGAAGTTAACAAAAGTCGAAGTGAGGATATTTTTACTCAAAAAATAAAATTAAAAAAAAAGTGCTAGGCAACCACAAATATTGTGATTCAAGGAAGACCGCTATTTTAAAAAGCCTGGGGATGAAAAACCAGTCTAAATGATGTGAGAGTAAGGAGGGATTTGATGCAAAGCCGTTATTTCATTCCTGGTTTAGAGTGATTGGGAAGGGAGGGGGACTCAAATAATTCGACATCCAGATGACTTCACAAGGGCTTAAAGAATTCTTGCAACAGCGATGTTATTTCTGGTATGCCAAGAATAATTATTGTATTAATTATTTGTTCTGCATTTGGGAAGAGGCACAGGCATTGCCTTCTAACATCCCTCCTTGTGGCTGACATCCCCGGGAATAGCCACTCTGCTCTATTTCTTTTGAACCCTCCAAAAGAACAGCCACTGTTTTTCTACTTACTTTGGGGCAATTTTTTTTTTTTTCCTCAAACATGCAATATCTTTGTAGGAACCAAACTCACTTCCAGCACCGCAGCCTCACAGTCCCAAGCCCGGTACACTACACACGAACACTCCTAGTTCTTGCACCCCAGCAGCCATTTAAAGAAAGTCCACAGAGAAACAATCCCCAACACTGGCAGGTCTGGTGTATGTCTCAAGCCTTTAGTAAGCCTTTGTGTCCAAATCACATCTCCCAGCAGTTCCTTGCCACCTCCATCAGAAACTCCTAGCTGCTGTGGCCAGAGAAGACACCTGCATGGTCTCCACCCCAAAAGTGCTTTCTTTGGCTACAGCAGCTCCCAGTTAAGGACTTCTCAACTTCTTCAAATTTCTTTTCCCCAACCCATTTCCTGGAGAAAAAACAGTAGGTAGGTTCTCCCAGCAATCTTCTATATCAGCCTTCGTTGCAGCTTAGTAATCAGCAAGCCATCTCTTCTGCTGATTTCCCCTCCACTGTCTAAGAAAGGCCAACAGGCAAGTCTGCTCCACCTCCACGTTCCCCTAAAACTCCTGCAGCTCTTCAGTGATCTCTCCTCTGCTGATAGAAATCTCCCTCTGCTTCCTCCTTGGCTTATCAAGAAATGGTAGCAATGGACTTCGTTCTCATGGTTGAATTCTCCAGAGATCTGAAGAGGGTCTGCCTAATGTCTCTCATGCTTAGAGAATACCCATATCCAGTTACTTTCTTTGTAGGAAAGTGCATGTCCACAGTGAGCCCACACACAGTTCCCCTCTATTGAGATACTTGATAAGGTTTCTCTCCTCTACACAGAAGCCTATATTCACAAGGCTGGAAAGATATTAATGTCTTAAAGAAAATTCCTTTTCTAGCTCATTTTGACTTGATTTGATAATGTTTTTAAAAGCTATTGGGATACAAGGAAAAGAGACAGATGACCCTTGAGGTCCCTTCCAACCCTAACCATTCTATGATTCTATGTTTCCTTAGAAAGGAAGCATTCAAATTGTGTTGAAAACCTTTGAATTTCAAGAGTAATGTTAAATGAAAACTACTAATATCAGACGAGTTAGGAATCCTTTCAAAAAGAACCCTCTGGAGTGTTCAAATTGGCTCATCAACAGCCTCTGAACAAAGGTGATCCCAAAATAACTGGAAGACACCTTACTTTTCATCCAGTCTTCGGGCCAATGTTTCATAGACTCTCAAAACCCATCCTGGACACATTGCTGTATTCAGGATGAAAGCACTTTAATAAATATTTAAAAGATTGTAATGATGTTAATTACATGGGTTTTATTGGGATAAGATGACTTTTATAAAGTTTTACTTATAAGTTTGATTGAGAGATCTCAGGTTGTTCTGAGCACCAAAAGTCTGGGAAGCATGACACGGAGTCAGGTATCACTATTTCAGTTACTATTATGTTACAGTACCAGTGCTAACATAAGCCACAGAACAAACTTAAACTAGTTAATCAATAGGTCTTAAAGTTTAATCTTCAACAGGGAGTCAGCATTTGAAGGGTATATGTCCAGGGAATCCTGTGGGATTAACCTGTGTTACAATAACTAAAATCAAGTTATAAATAAGTTTGCAGATAATGGAAACCATTGGAGAAGGCTAAATTGCCTTAAATACAACTTCAAAAAGATCATCTTTTGAGACAAAGGCATGTTCAAATACAGTCAAACAAGTTCATATCTAGGAACTAGAACAGCAAACCATTCTCACAAAATGAGACTGGCCTAGCCACCACAGCAAAAGAACAAGCAGATGTTCTCTGTAAAACTCCCTAGCTAAGGAAGTTTAGCAAAGGAAGTTTCCAATAATTTCATGCATGACCTCAGAACAATAAGAGACAGTCCTGTTTTGTTTTTTTTTTTATTCCTGAGGCAAAACAGTCCCCAGGAAGCCATGCATACGACTGGCGAGGTTTGAAGAACTCTAGAAGTTATTAGGAGACCTGTAAAATGGGCTGGAGAGTACCAATGTTAAAGGGTATTGCTGATCAGAGCGCACTTTGGTGGGAAGAAGAGACAGAAATATTATAGAGAGGATTCTCTCAAGACAAAGCAGCAGCAAAAGCCATCAGATGGAAGCTCAGTTGAGGAAAATGCAAGACTAGGAAAAAAGATGTATTGATGGCATCTCAATAGAGAGAAGAAAAGCCACACCAGAGCAAGTAATCTCAAAGCTATGCTTTATTTTCCATTGCTTGGCATCTACAACATGCTCTAGCCTGATCTCAAGACGCAAGTTTGACAACAGTCAGTTGGACCAAGTTGTCTAGGCTACATAAAAGAGTTGCCCTGCGCTGGAAGATGGTAATTACAGATATTCCCAGATTACAGGGTATGAACTGTAAAAAGAACTTGGATATAAACCCTGTGCTGGACTGTGTAAATTATTTTACATTACAGCCACCCTTGGTGTGTGGGAACATCAAAAATTAATTAATTGAAGGATGGACTTGTATATTCATTACAGAAACTACCTAGAGTGTAATCTTGCTTAAACCGTGTCTATACAGGGACAAGCTCCACACAGCAAAGCACGTCCCACAAGCCCAATTAAGCTGCCAAACTGCAAGGCACTTAAGTTGGTGTGGCTGTCTACTCCCCCGCTTTCCAGCCTTTTGTTAGAGACAGGGTGACAGATCAGGAAAATCCATCATGTTCACGGGACTTCAGCTTGTGAGCTTGTCAGGTGCAACGCCATCTTTTTAACTATCAAACCGATTTCACTGCGACTCTGTTTGCTTCCTCTGAATTTAACACCAATCCAAGCAAGATAACACTGTGCCACAGGTAAATAATCTCACAGTGATCAGAAATCCTTTGATGCTTACATTTAAGTAGGAATATTCTTAGAAAAATGCTGGCTTTAGCTAAAAAAAGAGCGAATATACTAACAGTCAACTGATCAACAGATAGTATCTTATCTCTAAATAATGCTGATCTCAAAATAGGCTCTGACTTTATAAAAAGGCTCTTGCCAGTCGATTTAAAAGATGCAGAAGTGAACGCAAGCAGAACTAGCTGCAGGAATGAAAGATGACTACATCAGCTCAAAGAATCAACATTTTAAGAAGAAAGTAAAAGCCTCAGATGTCAGAGAAAAAATAAATTGATCTAAGTCAGCACAACTGACATGAAGCATGCACTAACTAGAACAAAACATCCAACTGATAATCAGGATAACTCCGCAGGCAGTGTGGGCATACTGGCTGCATCTCTGGAAGACACTGGTTTCCAAAACTCACCCATGTTCTTGTGGACTATGCAGCAGATCCACAGAAAACATTCCTAGAATGCAGCTAGGTTTAAGGAATGCACTGAGCTGGTCACTCTTGTCTCTTGCTTTGGAAGAGTACTGAAATGCTGCCCAGGCATAGGCTCATTGCAAAAATATGAACCCAAAGCCTTCCACATATCAGAAAGTGACATTAAGCATTATTCATCCCAAAACATCCTGTCTCACATTTAAGCACTTCCAGTAGGCATAACCATATTGTCCGCCTCATCCTAAGACAGAGTTTGCCACAAGCAGAGGAAAATTTATTTGCCCATCTCCCAAGAACATCAGTCTCTACTTTAAATCGCCCAGCATCCACACTCCTGAGCAACCCCCGCTTTAATCATGTCTTGTCCTGCTGCAGACATTACTTGGTGACTGGAGCTCTGCACCTCACGTTGTCCAGGGGATCAGACTTACCATCTTCAGCACTGCAACTTAGATACCCTCCTGGCCTGCAAATCTTCACCGTAGCGTCAAGAAAAATAATAAAGAGAATACAGCAAAGACACTTTTCTCTTCTTTTTACTTCAGTTCTCTCTCATTATCCTGTTACTGCAGCTACATGTTTGGTGCTTCATTGTTCATCTCCAGAAAGACTACCTGCTGTCTCTTCACGTAAAGAGCCGATGACATGAAGGAGGTCTATTACTTTAATGACTTGCAGAAAAAAGTTACTGCACGTGCCCTTACTACCCAATTTGTATTATGCAAGTTGTCTATGAGCTTGATTGTTTCTTTCATCTATAAGCTTGTTTAAAGTGCTCTTATCTCTTCCACTCCAGTTTTTTTTTTTTAATTCTATTTCAGTAACATTGTCAAAGATGTCTACTCACAGAAAGCTTAGCAAGTGTTTTTTGTTTTTTTTTTTGACAAAGCCATGCAATGTTCAGCCTCTTAACCACATTCATTCATTTCAAGAAGAATCATAGAATCTTAAGGTTGGAAGAGACCTCCAAGATCATCAAGTCCAACCATCAACCCAACACAACCATGTCCACTAAACTGTGTCCTGAAGTGCCATGTTGATATGTTCTTTGAACACCTCCAGGGATGTGAATACCTCCAGGCTCCACCACTTCCCTGGGCAGTCTGTTCCAGTGCCTGACCACTCTGTCAGTAACGAAGTGTTTCCTGATATCCAGTCTAAATCTCCCCTGATGTGACTTGAGGCCATTTCCTCTTGTCCTATCACTAATTACTTGGGAGAAGAGACTAATACCTCAAGAAACAGGGTGCAGTTGTTCCTGGACATGACCTATAATGCTGTTACATACAAAGACTGAGCTTCTCTATTAAGCGCACCTTAAAATATTTGCCCCAGATCATTATGTGTATGATTACCGTAATTTGTTACAGTGCAAAAGAAATGGGATTCAGTTAAATATCTCAGCAACTTGTGCCTTTTTCTTTGCGTGCAAACCAAGGATGGTGATACATTGGCCACTGCACGTCAAAAAGGAGTGATGACTTCCGGGCAAGGGCAGCGACTTCTCTTTTGGCTTCAGCAGATGTACTTGCAATCACTGGTTGCTATCAGAATCTGCATTAATACCCTCTGTTACCACAAAAAAAAAGTCACCCCTAGCTAGAAGGCTGTAGGACAGCAAGATGAAGACACGCTATTTTCAAATGGAAACATGCAGGCACTAGTAGCCAACTTGTGGCATGCACGCCCAAAAACCCAAGGCTACTTGTTCAGTACACAGAGCCTTTCAAGTACATAATATCTATAATTAAAGAAGGCAGCCATGCAACAATAAAGTTCTACACCATGAGCACTGACAGTCGTGCAGCCAGGAGGCAACAATAAATACGGACTGGTCATGAGCTCTAATTCAGGCTATCTGCTTACTAACGTAATGTGCAAGCAGTTAAAAAAAGCAAATAAACAAACAAAAAAAAAACCAAAACAAACCAACCAAGCAACCAAAAGGCAGGCCAGGGCAGGAACTGTGTGAGAAGGAATAGAAAAACAAAAATACTTCAGGTGGAAGACAGAGATAGCCATACTTGAGTCCTGCACTGCCAGACTGGCTGTTAAGGAAACTTTTTTGAGTATTTTCTAACATCACTCTGCCAGAGACAAAACAGCAGCCGTGGCGCTACACAGCTATATCCACTTCCAGTCTGCTCAGGGAAAGGCCTGACCTATTCCTTAAAAAATTATTTTCAATAGTGTTCTGCAAAGAGAAAGGTCAGTGAAGAAGCAAGCACATCTATCAGGAGGAACATAAACAGGCTCACCCAAGCTCTTTTTTTTTTTTTTTCAGACACACAAGTTTGGATGTAAAGAAAACACAGAAGAGGCTTTTCTTTGGCCACTACTTAGAGCCAGCTGTCTGATCTCATATCTGGAGGCAGGTTACAGACATCCCGAAACTGAGGGGCACAACCAACACGCCTCGGATCAGGCACCTGCCAGGAAGGATTCTGTTGATGAGTTTGTGGTGCTTGCTCCAATTATCTCATCACAGTGACATTCACCAGGCAATGCAATCAGCTTCCAGCTAATTGTAGAATATCCCCAATGACTTCAACAACAAGACAGAAGCCATGTCAGACAGAGTGTTTCCATTAAAGCCCCCAGACAGGACAAGCCCACCCATCTTCTGAACATTTTTTGTACTTTGAATGCCATCTAGTCCAACCCCCCTGCAAGAAGCACAGACATCTCCAATCAGATCAGGTTGCACAGAACAAGTAAATCCACAGTTACCCTGATGCCTTTTGCCACTAATGCAAAAAGGGGACAAGGATGAGGCCAGTTCTTTTATTACAGTCTTCATGCAGTAAGTCAAATTCATCCATGCATCATTTTGTGCCTTTCGCCCTCCCAGGATGGTTTTTGGCTATATATTCATTTCTCCATCAAGGCATTTTGAAACCTCACCATTTCAACACGTTAAAGTTTCCCACTGAAATTACCTGCTCTCCATCCCCATCCCTGTGGCATTTTGTGGGGCAATTGCTTTGAGCTACAGCGGTGTAGAAGAAACAGAAGTTTAGCGAGCACAGCAAGACACCATGATTTGCAAAGAATAATAAAAAAAAAATCTCAACAAGAAAGCTCCTTAGAGGAATGCAATTGATTTTCCAATCCTTCTACAAGTCTTTCAGACCAAATATTTTAATTAATACTTATCCTACATACTTAAATGCAATAATCTGGGCAATGTTAAAACTGCAGTATCCAACAATTGACACTCTTAATTCTACCCACCACGGCATCTCCCTATTCCAGACGCAAAGTAAAGCACACAGCAGAGAACAGATATCTCTTTGCAACCTTTCACGTGTGCTGATAAAGAAACAGCTGTAATAATGTGCTCAAGCAGATAAACATTACAATATGGCAAAGCTTCCCACGTACAACAACGCTGCTTTAAAGCATCTATATTGTCTTCCCCTCATTTGCAAGAAGCGCTGTCTGTCAGCTTAACTCAACAGCTATTTAAGTCAGTGCTTTGCAAAGTCAAGAGGCCACTGGAAAGAGCTCTTTAAAAACAGAAACGTTGACTCTATGTTCACCGTCTGCAGCTGTCAGACAAAACTGGGGGAAGAAGCAGGTTTCCAGATAGACCGAGCAAAGCAGACGTGGGGAGTGGAAGAGCATAATAATACTTTGTGCATCCAGGGAGACCAGGTCTCTCACTGAGAAATAACATGGTTTCCACCTGGTAAAGACTTGCGGAGCATGAAGGGTTTAACCCCCACCCCCATTGCTGCACAACTTTCAGTGTTGCCTCTGTTTTTACAGAGAGCTCATCTTCAGTAAGGTCCTGACTCAAATTCAATTACCCTACACCAAGAGGTGGTCATCACTTGGGGGAAGAAAAAAAAACCAACACAAAAAAACCCCACACAAACAAACCATAAATCTTTTTCAAGCTTCAACCTGCAGAGCATTAGAAATGTAAGAATCCTGGTATGTATCAGAGGGCTCATTATTTGCTGCCAGAAAATCTTCAGGCAGTGTGCAGCCTCTTCTAAATACAGACCTATCTAAAGCTTTTCTAGAAAAAAAAGAGGGGAAAAAACCCCAAAGCAACTTAGAATGAGGAATGGCATGAAAACAGGTCCACAGCAGCAGAGACAAGACTCCATCAAGGTGATTTTTAAAAGCAAACCTTTGCCCCTGCACGCAGAAGACGTGCAATCCTTGGGGAGAAGATTTTCAGCAGAGAGCTACATCTCCAATGCTCCACTGGGTTTGGTGACTTACACCTTGAAAATCAGTTTCTTGGCTTTCTGCGCTCCCGACCAAGATCTCGACAAGACGGTAGTTCCCAAGGGCTGGCTGCCTACCTGTTGCAGCAGAAGCCTAAATTCTGCAGACTGCCCTTGCAGGCAGTTGTTATAGGGAAAGGACAGCAGATTGCCGGCCCAAAAGTCAGGAAGGGTATCAGCAAACATTTCCAGAAAGCCTCAGCCCCTGCTCTGAACTACTGTGTTTGCATGTGCGGCAGATGTGCAGAAAAACTGAAGATGTGCAAGATGAAACGGCCCCTTCCACCCACAGCAAACACCGTACTCTTGGGTAGCTGCAAGAGCCATGGGTTTGGGTCTCCAGAGCCTTGCTTTCTCTTTCTGGGACAAAGCCAGCTGCAAAATTCAGCGTTACCAGCTCCAACATGCTGATACTGAGGACGAGCCTCACGTTTCAGACAGAAGAGAGACCACCCCACAGCTGACATGCTGCAAAGCCAAGGGTACCCCCAATTCCCTTCCCACCACCAACCATGCCCTGCAGACCTGGTCATCCCTTCAGGCTGGAAATGACTGTTTAGGGTGAGATCCAGCACCAGATTCACCAAAGGTGGCAGAGCCCCAGATGCGAAGGCGTATATCCTTTTCAAAACCCCAGTTCACTTCAATACTTACTCCAGGGGATATTATCATTTGTGCACATAATCCCCTTGGGAATTCTGAAGCCCTGGCTTGTCAGGAGATTCTTACAGCAATAAATCCCCAGGGCTGGTTATAAAACGCAGAAGTGCTTTTGATCACGGGGCAAACGCCAGCGTGCAAGGGTGGTTTTTACCTCTTTGCTCTCCTTGGCAGAAGCGAAGGTAAAGACAGGATTCTCCTTTCCTTCTCCCTGTGCCACGGTGTTGTATGCACAGGCGAGTCCGAAGGCCAGCTAGAGGAGGTTTCGTTCAGAGTATGGGCTTCCACAGGCAGCACAGGCAGAAACATCCTTTTGGGAACAGCTACTTCACTCTGTAAGCCAATTAAATCAAATCAAATAAAAAGCCGCTCTGATTCCAAAAGAGTGGCTTTAATCATGTTTAGTTTCTCAAATTAATCCAGATTAGTTTCCACTGTGTACATAAGATACAGTATTCTTACATCAATATATCCCCCCAGCTAGCAGAAAGGTCTTTATTAACACGTTCATGGTAAAGCTCATTTTTTTTTCTCACATCTGCGCAATGGTTCAAACCTTTCCTGGGCTTCAGGAACTCACAAACAGCCTGTAACTGGACTCCAACCTCTTCCATACTAAACATTCACCCAACCGGCAGGGACACCGGGTCCTTCCTCTCCACAACCACCCGCTCTTTACGAAAATAAATCATATAAATTCACTTGGTGTTCCTGCAGCCACCTTTCTCTTGCAGGGAGCTGTTTGTTTTGCTTTTACAAACACATACACACTCTGACATGGGCAGGCTGGCCTGCCTTGAGAGCACACCATGTGAAGTCCACCCCAAGCCCCATCCCAAGTAGAAATAGAAACAAAAAAAAAATAATTCAACCTAACATCGAATAAAAGTTCGGTGGCAGACCAAACCACCTTGCAGCCACCTCTGAGGCTGGCTTCAGTGCTAAAGTCAGCTCCTGAGCCTTCTGAGAGGGGCAAACCGTTCTCATTTGGAAGCTGCTTTTTTAATGCAATTGGGTTTTTTTCTGCTTTTTAGAAGTCTGATTTGAGACTAAATGAAAGCTTTGGAGCAGCTCTGAATCATAATGGGCCTTGCACATGCACAGGCAGCTGCTCCCTGCCAGACTATAGCTGCTTTTTGGGAGCTGCTCAGAAATGTATATATATTCTTTTCTATAAAAGATAGCTAAAGCAGCCCTAAATCCTTTTAATCCTTTTTTTTTTTTTTTCCTTCACATTTTAAACAACTGACACCACCAGCCAAATAACATCCTCTCCATGGCAATCAATCTCCCTTAAAGGAGAATAAAAGCATTGGATCAAAAATAAAGACAGGCACTAAACCACTGGCAGGGGAAAAACCTGGTTTTGGTCTGCCAGCAGCAGATCACTTCTTTTTTTTTTTCCCCCCTATATCATCTGCACTAACTAAAATAGGCTCCCAGAGGAAACCAAGGTCTCCGCTTGGACTCCACCGCATCTGCACTGGGCCCCACAAGGATCATCCTACCTCCATCCCCTGTACCTCGGTGGCAACTTATGCCACCACAGCGCCAGCGAAAATTCAGTGAGAGATGACGGATTGCCAAAGGCTTTGTTCTGCTCTGTAGCTCACGCTACAGGGGCACCCGTGCTTTCTCCAGCACACAGTGCGGCTGCAGCAATTTCTGATAGGAAGGACTTGGGGTTCTCAAGTTTTTCCCAGAGAGGTTTTGTTTGCTTTCCAGGGGAGAAGCAGCTCCCAAGGAAGCTCCCAGCTCCTGCATCCCAGCCTCTTCCCTTGTTCCCATTATTGAAGGGAAAAGCCATGGCTCAGCTCTATGAAATTATATAAAGAAGATTTTATGGGAGATATTTTCTTCAACTTCCTTACAGACTGGGGAAAAAAACCAACCAAACAATCAAACAAAAAACCCCAACCAAACAAAAAATCCCCCAAACTAGTGAGATGTTAAAAGACTACCACAAATCTTTCTGGAAACTCAGCAGCAGAAAAAGACTCTCCCAGCACACTGCTTCAGCCCCATACCCCCTTTCCTCCTATTGAAGCCATCACCCATGGGAACTCAAGCGTTTGGTGATACAGGATTTGCCGCCATAAGGAGCAATATCCTGAATTTTGTGCCATTAGGATCATGGAGGGAAATTTGTTGACGCAGAGGCTGCGATCCTGTATGTGCAATTCTGTGCACTGGCCATCTAAGGACAGGGTTTTGGGATGCAGAAATTGCTCCAGAGCTTCACAAAGAATGAAAGCACTGCAGAAGCAACCTCAAGCAGCCCCAGGAATTACGGGAAGACTCACATGAGCAGAGAGATTTATGGCAGAGCAGGGGTGCTTCATGCTAATCTACATCCATCAGAAACCACTGGCTTCTTCCACTTTAAAAAAAAAAAAAGAAACTTCAAAGTCACAGGCAAAGATATTTGATTGCAAAGCAGATATTAGCTGAACCGAAGGAAGAAAGCCAAGTCAGGGCTCTGAGCCCAAGTAGCCTTTCTACGACATATTGCAAAGTGAAGAGAAGCTATTCTGACAGACAAACCAGAACAAAGAGGATTTCTCCTCACAGATGACGGCTACAAGAAAGCCTGGGCTGTAGTCCACTTTTTCTCTCTCCATTTCCCAAGTGCATCCCATCGTTCATCTGTCCAAAGCATTTTCAGTAATGCTGCAGACAGTCAGCATGCCTGGTAACTGCGCATCTGCCACTGAGATGGCTGAGCGAAGGGACGGTGCCACGGGCTGGGGACTCCGCAGCACAGAGCAGAGTGACTAACGCACTGCTCAGAGAGAGATGGCAAATGAGGGACTGATGGATGCTGCAGCACAATGAGTGCCATGGCAAGATGCCACTGCCACGCAAACTCATGCAGAGACACCTACTTAGAAGGTGTGAGATTTCTATTGTCCAGTCACTGAAATCTGGATGACTATGTATTACATGGCCTTCATCTCACTTATTAAAGCCTCAAAAAAAACACCCAAAACACCAGTTTTTAAGATCACCCCAAACCAACCCAGTAACATAAGAAACCATTTTTAAAAAGGGAAACAAGGAGGACCCAGGCAACTACAGGCTGGTCAGCCTCACCTCTGCGCCTGGCCTTCCAGATTTTCCTGGAAAATATTCTAAGGCACATGGAGAGCAAGGAGGTGGTTGGTGACAGCCAGCATGGCTTCCCTAATGGCAGATTGTGCCTGACCAATTTGGTGGCCTTCTATGATGGGGTGACAGCATCAGTGGACAAGGGATGAGCAACGGACACAATCTGTCTGGATTTGTGCAAGGCTTTTGACACTGTTCCGCAAAACATCTTTTTCTCTAAACTGGAGAGGCATGGCTTTGATGGACGGACCACTCGGTGGATAAGGAGTGGCTGGATGGCCGCACTCAGAGAGTGGTGGTCAACGGCTCAATGTCCAAGTGGAGACTGGTGATAAGTGGCGTTCCTCAGGGGTCCATGTTGGGCCCGGCCCTGTTCAACATCTTTGTCAGGACATGGACAGAGGGATAGAGTGCACCCTCAGCAAGTTTGCCGATGACACTAAGCTATGTGGTGCCGTCGACACGCTGGAAGGGAGGGATGCCATCCAGAGGGACCTGGACAGGCTGGAGAGGTGGGCCCGTGCCAACCTCATGAAGTTCAACCAGGCCAAGTGCAAGGTCCTGCACCTGGCTTGTGGCAATCCCAGGCACAAATCCAGGCTGGGCGGAGAATGGATTGGGACAGCCCTGAGGAGAAGGACTTGGGGGTGATGGTGGATAAGAAGCTCAACATGAGCCGGCAATGTGCCCTCACAACTCAGAAGGCCAACGGCATCGTGGGCTGCATCAAGAGGAGCGTGGCCAGCAGGTCGAGGGAGGTGATTCTGCCCCTCTACTCTGCTGTGGCGAGATCCACCTGGAGTACTGCGTCCAGTTCTGGAGCCCCTAGCATAAGAAGGACATGGACCAGTTGGAGAGGGTCCAGAGGAGGCCACGAAGATGATCAGAGGGCTGGAGCACCTCTCCTATGAGGACAGGCTAAGAGAGTTGGGGCTGTTCAGCCTGGAGAAGAGGAGGCTGCAGGGAGACCTGATAGCGGCCTCCCAGTGCCCAAAGGGGGCTGTAGGAAAGATGTGGAGAGACTGTCCAGTAGGGCCTGTTGTGACAGGAGTAGGGGTAATGGTTTTAAACTAGAAGGGGATAGATTTAGATTAGATATGAAGAATACATTTTTTACATTGAGGGTGGTGGCACACTGGCCCAGGTTGCCCAGAGAGGTGGTGGATGCCCCATCCCTGGAAACGTTCAAGGCCAGGTTGGCCGGGGCTCTGAGCAACCTGATCTGGTTGGAGATGTCCCTGCTCCTTGCAGGGGGGTTGGACTAGATGACCCATGAGGGTCCCTTCCAACCCTAACCATTTTATGATTCTATGTTCCTTTTGGCCAAGTTTGTTAACATGACTGACACTAGAGATCCACCTTGCTACACAAGCCCGTAAAGACTCTTACAGCTACGATGTCTGTCTCCCATACAGAAGAAACGATTCCCCAGCAGACAACTGTATCTGATTCCACTTCAATTAAAAATAAAATAAAATAAATCTTCTCTTGCCAATCTCTCAACATACACATGCCAGCCTTTCTAAGCAAACATAGTAGTTGTGGGCAGATTTTTCTCCCAAAGTGCTTGGACATCACCATAATTTTACAAAAGAATTGCATGCAGCAGCTCTATTATTGCTCATTAGCTGTTTGCAAACTAACATACTTGGGGCCAGCATACAAGTACGTATGACTGACCAACTCTTTTTCACTGGTACAATCTTAATTGAAGAAGTCTATAGGCACGTGGAACAGTACAGGGTGCATCTTAAAGATAAATGCTACCTAACTAGCTAGACCTAGGGAAGAGATCAGGTGGTCCAAAAATTCGTAGATATACTCTTCATGCTGACCACCAACGTCAAAGGCTTAAGAAGCAAGTGGCAGCTCAAGACCCCTGCAAGTCATTTGCGACTTGAGTGTAAAGGATACTGTGCTCTATTTCTGAGCCAAGTCCCAGAGCTAGTACTGATGACATCCAATTCATCCTTAGAGGAAAAAAAGTCTAATACTTAAAACCCTCAAAAACATGAGATGACTGTATATTTTCTAATATTGGTACACAATAAAATTTATGAAACAGATAACAAAAGCCATCCATCTTCATTTCTAAGTCATGGCTTTTGCCTTTGTTAAATTTAATTGCTTCCCCTGTGGCTTTAAATCAAGGGCAGATTCTATTAAAAGTAATTACTTTGCTGCGCAGCTGGCAGAGCAAAGTTGCTTGATAAAGGTTAATCCGCTAAGTGATGGCAGCTACTAAATGAGGGTGATGATTTTCATTAATAACTTCATGGCAAAGATGATGCTAGAATTTACGCGTACATTGACATGATAGCCACAGTGACAGCGCCAGTGTCTTGTTTGCTCTTGTATCCAGAAGTCATTGCCCCAGTGAACCAGGACAAACACGAGGTGCTGGGGTCTTGCCGCAGATGCCATGGACCGCATACTGGCAGCTTGCTCATTGCCCGCATGATTGCCACTCACACTTCACCCCAGCGATGCACAGACTAGTCTGTAGTTTGCTGGACTAAGGGATTAGTCCAGCATAGAAGCAGCATCTCCCACACGATGAGATCAGTCCAAGGCATCTGCTTTTTGGGGTTTTTATTGATTGTTTTTTTTTTTCATGGCACTAAGTCAAGTTTCTGATGAAAGGGAAGCAGTGGCAGGAGGCCACAAGATGAAGCGGGACAAAATGCAGGAGGAAGGAGGGGGGAGTTATACTGCTTCAAAAAAAAAGAAAACCCTCATTTCTTTCTGTTCTTTCTCCCACTTCATCTCTTCTCCCAACAGACCAGCAGTCCAGAAACGCAGTGCATCCAAACGCTGCAGCATTCTGGGTAGAAGGCCAGTGGTGTTGCACAAACTATGGGAGAAAGGCTAGAAGATTAAAAAAACCACACACTTTCTTCTAACGTCAACTTTCGACAGTTTGACAGTCTACTAGGGGATTCTGCCACCTCGCCCACTCGTGATCCGAGCATCCAATGATGGAGCAACAGCACTGCCATTAACTCTAGAATAAAACTCAGTGTTTTGAGGCACCAGCGTTCAGCCCAGGTTAGGGTTATCCAGTGCCCACTCTGGCATTTTTGGAATAAAAGTCAGATCTCTTCATGATCACTGTCTAGAAACACAGAACCTGGTTTTTAAAAGAAAGATGTAGACATTTCATAGAAAGTTAAGCTTGTTTTCTCATCCACAGAGAAGTTTTACACTGTAAATCACAAATTACTCTGAAATCAGAAGCCCAAGCAAAAAGGTGAGAACTAGAAGCTTAAGACAGTAGCTATTTTTAATAAAATACTGAGAGTAACATCCTGCAAGTGGCATGCACACATGTACTACAAATAAAGTGAAAACACAGCCTTCTGTACAGGCCTGCCCCTCTGTGAAGGGAGCTGCCATCTGTATGTTGAAGGGATTATTTTCCACGTGGGAGACCAGAGAAAGAAAAAAAAAAAATATCCCAGAAACCTGCTGGCAAACGCAGTCAAAAGGGCAGGACACTCCCTCTGCACACCCCAGTAAGTTGCGCACCGCATGACTTGGTCGGAAAGCGGACAGCAAGTCTTCAGCTCAGGTTTACCCATGCTCAAAAAGCACAGGTTCCTGCCGTCGGCCAAGTGCATCCCAAACCCTCATAGAGGCGGTCATAAACCTGTAGAAACTGGCCTGAAAAAGCAACGGGGGCTACCAAACAGAAGGCAGAGACTCTCAGCAGAGCTCGTGTTCTCTCGCAGTCACCTCAAGGAAATAGCAAGACTTACAGTCCTAGCAGTGCCCAAACTGGAAGCACATGGGTTTCTTAGGAAGTTTTAGGCTGTGGGACACAAGGAGTTCAAGCACAGGTTGCCTTGTACCTCCCAGGTGTAGAGAAAACAAGTGTACCTGCACCAGCAAACACATCTGTCTCTGAACCCAAACTGCATGGTTTTCACCCCATTAATCATTGTCACATAAAGCTTTCAGCCTGGCTAAGTCCCTGTCTCCAGTCATTCCCAGACTGCACATCCAAGCTCCAGTTTTTCTTCCATTAATGAACAACCCCTACGAGTGCCTCTATTACTGGCCCAGCTCCTCCAGCATAGCAAAGCCCAGCCAGAGCAACACCTCATCACAGGCCTCTGCACCCTGGCTCACATCACAACGCCACTGGCCTCCTCCGTGCCCACCAAGGTCTTCAAATCAAATGAAAAATCATGGGAAGCTGAAATACTCCTGGGACTAAGAAGAGAAAGCAGTTATTTATTCCTGCAGTTACACCAAGCGAGAGCTGAAAAGGTGTTATATCGCTGCCAGCTCAGCTACGTGTTCAAAAATAAATCTGTTTTCTTGGTGGTGGTGAGAGAGCACAAGTCAGCAGGGAAAGCAAAAATGAGAACGGAAAGCTGGCAAGGAAGAGATATTTATTCAGACTATGGCTGTCAGAAGGGTCTATTCCCATTAAGGGCCGCACTATTGCCTGTGGGCCACCTGGGAAACGCGAGCAGCCTTGCCTGCAACTAGCAGGGCATTTTGTTGTGCGAACAAACATCAATTTCACCTGAGTCCTCTGGAGTTTAATCAAGCCTTCAGTCATGAAGGGGCCGCAACCGCTCTCGCATTGCTGCTCCAGGGAAAGCGTTACAGAGGAGAGGATCCATTTCTCTGGGACATGAGAAGAGGATGTTTCAAGAGAGAAAGGATCAGGCCTCAGTGCACTAGTCAGCAGCTGAAGTAATCCCTGGTGCAGAGATCAAGTTTAAGACACGGCAGAATGGTCAAGATGAATTTATAGGCCGAGTCAAACCACAATCTCTGTGAAGAGTTATTTAAAGTTTGTGTTTTAGTATGACCAGTTGTATAGAAAACAGTCATATCATTAGAGTCAGGACATGAGTGTATCCCTCTTCCCTGCACAAAGTTTGGTTTTGGAGTTTTTTCTTCTTTTTTTTTTTCTTCTATTTTTTTTTTCCTTTTTTCCTAGCATTATTGCTCAGTAAATTAGAGCCTGGACTTACCAAAATGGAGAGAAAACAGTGACCCATTGTAACCAGTTTGTAGGATTCCTATGCACAAAGTTCACACAACATACGATATTTAAAAGCACAACAGTATTTATTGCTCTATTATAGCCTTGCATAAGCAGTTACAGTTCCTAGCACAAGCAGCTACCAGTGTATTGTTTTCCCTCTGTGAGAGTCTCACCACCCCGGCTACGCTGGAGACACCGCCGAGCAGGAGGGTGATGATCAGTGGGGTCAGAGCAGAGAAGGGGGGCAGGCGCAGCACCTTCAGGACGTCCCCTGTGTTCGTAGAGTGTGCTCTGGGTCCTTTCTCTCTCTCTGCTCCGAGCCACCTCTGTTTATCCCCTCAGCAGATCCAGTGGCAGAGTACTGACCAGGCGTTGGTGCACGCGTGGCCAGCGCACGCAGCAAGGCCTGCCAAGTACGTGCTCTGCTGGCTAACAGCGGTTCCCGGACAGCAGCACCATCCTGCTCCATCACACCCCTCCTGGCTCCCCTCTCTGAGATAACACCCCTCCCAGCTCCCCTCTCTAAGATCACATTCTCACAGCTGTGTGCAGCTTGTCATTCCCCACAGTGGCCCTACACGGACCATCACTGAGATCCCTCACACATGCCACCGCGTGGTCCATAGTTGGGACACTGTGGTATTCCACAACCCGCACTCTTAAGCTTGTAATTTCCCATAGTGGCCCTACACCGACCATCACTGAAATCCCTCACACATCCATAAGAAACAGGAGGAAAGCACCTTAACTGTTTTTGGCAAATGCAAAGAGCTGGAGCGAAGGCACAGGACTCTCTATACCATGCCTCTCAGCAAACTGCAGCAGCATACACTAGGAGAATATGTGTCCAGTGAAGGCCAATGGAGCAGAAGTGTCTCTTTTCTGCAAGGTTGTAGCAGCCCTACAAAGGGGGAAAAAAAATTTAAAAAAAAAATAATCTGCGTCATCTTTTCAAGGTCTGCTGCATGTTTGAGTCAAAAAGCAAATCTTAGGAGAAGAGGGGAGGAAGAGGAGGATCCATCAATCCACTGCCAGTAACTCCTGCAGCATTGATGAAAGCTTTCCAGAGGATGATGGGGTTGTGCTTCATTCTCTCCTGCTGCCCAGCTGGAAGCAGAAGTTTGAAAGACACAAGCTAGGGCCAAGCTTAAAGTAGCCAGAGTTTAACAGAAGCCAGCCAGCACTGGCACAAGCTCCCACATATTGCCAAGAAAATGCCTTAAAATATTCTTGACTCTCCCCCAAACTCCATTTTTCTCTATGAGTGTCCTCTAAAGATGGAAAATTTATGGGAACTATTGCTGGTGCCTCAAACCTGAGGAGGTGTTACAGTTTCAACGGAATCCAATGGTAAGAGCTTTAACATAAAAAGGGAAAAGAGGAGCCAAAACTGAATGTTTTGATTCTTATTTTTATGGCTACTTTATGTTTAAAGCTCTTTGAAGGGCTATTAGTGAAGACCAATCCCTGGTGTATGAGAGGAATACGATTTCTTCACACCATTTACCACGTCTCATTAGTTCATCCTGCTGTTCCCTTGTGTGGACGGTCTTGGTGACTTGCCATGGCAGCGTGATAGTCAGCAAAGGGAAGGCAAGGACCACAGCACACTACCACCACCCCCCAAATACATAAATAAAAGCCTTTCTACACAATATTCCTAGTAAGGAGGAAATGATCGTGTTCCAGCACTATGGAGGCATCTGCTGCTACCCTTTGATTCCATGGGAGATCAAGTAGGGACTGACTTTACTGCAGGGCTAGAGCCCAAAAGAGGCAATGCTGGGCATAGGGTATCCATATGAGCTTTGACATCCACTGTTTAACTGTTATAGATACGAGTAGGCACACACAACTTTGCAGGACTGTGTCTCCAGCAAAGCCCTGCAGACACTCAACCAGCACATCCGAGGTCCCTGCAGAAACACCAGCACTGCAGTGACCCAAGCAGATACACCACCTGTTTTCGCAATGCGCCTGCGGTCACCAAGGGCTGACTTGAAACCAATTGCGGATGTCAGAGAAACAGGGAAGGAGTTCAGGGGAGAAACAAATGCAAATACTTAAAACAAAAACAAACTACATTATTTCATGTGAAGAATAGCTGCATGTGCTGACACAGGAATCGAGTTTAAAAAGCTCCCTGGAGAAAAAAGTAAGACTAATTGCAGTTCAGTACTTCAGTCTCTCAAACAGAACCCTGAGGGTGGACATCTCCAGGGGAAGCATCAGGAAAAGATGATGCTTTACCAGTGTCTACCACAGAGGAAAACAAAACAAACAAACAAAAAAACAACCAAAAAACCACCCCTACACACCACACAAAGAAACCGCCCCCCCCCCAAACCCTTCAGATCTTAAGCTAGAAACAGAATATTAGAAGTCTTCTAATATTAGAATATTAGACCTCTTCTTCAGTCTCTGTATAAATCAGAATGAGGAAGAGTGCATCCAACCTCATGGTAACCTGTGGAGTGGGATGCTCATGAACACAAGGCCAAGATTTAGAGCTAACCCAAAAGAAGGGCTTCACAGTTTTAATTTATTTCAGTCCCAAAAGAAATACTTCAGCAAATGTGAACCAAACTCGTCAGCCACAGAGGGACAGAAGAGAGGCACAGAGCAATTCTAGAGAGAGATCTTTAAACCACAAGACTAAGTCTTGGACACTTGAATTGGTTTCTGTGGAAAAGCAGGAATGAAATTTTATGGCTTCTTCACAGCCGCATTAGGACTGGTTGAATTTGAGCAACCCTCAGTGAAAAAATACATAAAACAAACCTTTCTTTTTTTCCTTTTTAAAAGAAAAAGTTTTTACTTTAAAAATGAGGCAGAGAGGAGAAGTTAGAGAAACTGAAAAAATGCCCTTTAAAAAAAAAAATAATAAATCAAAGGGTTTTTTTGCTCCCTTGAGGCACCAGATAGTAAAGATAATTGTGAAAAAGCTGAATGAAGCAAAAGTTTTGTGGAGGTTCACGTGTGGATTTGACCTAGATACAGTTAACTTTCTTGTGATTAATTCATACATTATAATTTTATACTAGAATGCGCAAACTCTAGCTCTAAAACAAATTGGACAGAGACAGACATTACTCTCTCATACCCCTTGATAGATCAGCTAAATATCTGTGTGTTTTAACTACTTGAAACAGACTACAATTCGTTATTTTCTCTTTGAATCCTGCCACAAAGCTTGGTTTCCTTCATGCCTTGCAAACTGCATTGGACTATAAAGGGATTTGGGTACTGAAGGAATATTGAACCCTTTGCCAATGTGTGAAAAATCTGTGGGAGGCACCAGGTGCCTATACCCACACTGCACGCTCCACTCCACCTGAAAGATTGTTTAAAGCTCTTAAAGCTAAAAAAGCAGGTGAATAGGGATATTGCTTCGGAGCCATAGGTTTTGTTTGTCCCAAACAGGACATCAAAGTCTTTTAAAAAAACTCCAAAAGCTCACCAAGTCCTGAATCAGCATTACTTTTCTACTTCTGCTCCTGTCCAGAGCTGGGCTTCTTATTTTCAAGGGCAGCTTCTAGTCACATGCCACCTCAGATGCCCCCAGGACCTCCCACCCACGAGAAGGCAGCTCTTGGGGGTCTCTGTCCTGGCCTGACCCCACCTTAGCTCACTGCTACATGGAAGTTACAGCATTTAATGTCTTCATAACATCGGCTGGCGCACACACCCACACAGGACACATCCCGGCACCTGAATTTATGTGGCTCCTGACACAGCTACACGAAATCGCATAGCCATCTCCTCTTATCAACAGGACTGGCAGCAGGCCAAATATAAATATTTGCAGTAGACAACAGTAGGAAAGATGTGAAGTAGTTTTTATTAGACAAATTAAGTCTCCTTAGACATAGTCTCCAAGATCTTAAAGCACGGAAAATGCTCTGCCCTCCCTGGTAAGTCCCTGGACGATATGTTCTTGCCATACTTTAGGCAACCATCTCACTCAATTAGATGAAAAATAAAAAGTTATAGCATCTCTGCCAGGGCAGAGCTAATCTAAGCTGGTTTGAAGAATAAAAACCCTGCTCTGGCTTCACAGATGTCAACATCTAACCACACTGAGCTTCCTGTGTTTTCATCAGTTAAACTTTTCCAGCTCACCTTTTCGCAGTTTTTATTGCTTCTTGACTATTCTCTTGGTTACATGGGCAGCCAGGGCTAATTTATGACTTCCCTGCAGGAAATGACTGGCTTACTGAACCTGCCAGCAAGGAAACAACCCTCTACCAAAGCACTGTCTGCAAGGGGGTCTCCCTTGACACATCAGTTCTTCCAGTAACCTTAAGTTAGAAACATAGGATGGTTTGGGTGGAAAGGGCCCTTTAAAGGCCGTCCAGTCCAAACCCCCTGGAAGGGGCAGGGACATCTCCAACCAGATCAGGTTGCTCAGAGCCCCATCCAACCTGGCCTTGAATGTTTCCGGGGAATATTTATATATTTACTTGATATAAATTTGTCTTGCCTTCCAGACAGCATTTTAGATAGAAGGCCAAAATCAACATACCCCAGAAAACAGACTGGGACAGGTACTAAACAGCTGAAGAATGCACTTTCCCCCTAGGCTATATACATCTAGATGTCATTTGATTCTCCTAATAGCAGACTCATTAGTATTTAGAAAAGCAAGTGTGGAATGCAAGCTTATTTTGGACAGAATCAGCCTTTGCGGTAGCCAAAGCTCATTAATTATGAATTTTATCAACTGCTTACTGAAATTTGTTCTGCTAGCACAGTGTAAAGTGCCTTCAGAAGCAATGCTTTGGAATGAAGAAATACCATGCTACAAAATAACCCACATCCTTCCTTTTCTCCTAGATATCCCAGATTTGTTCCAGAACAATTACAACACTTTGTCACAAAGGGATCAATAAAAGATTCATCTGTATTCAAAGAGCAGCTGTTGGGCCGAACCAAACTACTTCCTCCTGGGAAGTAATAAAAGATATTAAGTGTTAGCCCAAGAGGTGCTAGGAAATTAAAGCTGGCCTGCATAACAATGTGCGGGAGTCCTGGAGGAGCTGCTTGAGATCTTCATTGTCCACTTAGGGTTTTAACAACAGGAAAGCTCCAAGAATCATCTAGCTGATGCGATAGAGGGCTGGAGCAACTCTGCTGTGAGGCCAGGCTGAGAGAGTTGGGGATGTTCAGCCTGGAGAAGAGGAGGCTCCGGGGAGACCTTAGAGTGGCCTTCCAGTACCTCAAGGGGGCTACAGGAAAGATGGGGAGAAACTCGTCAGCAGGGCCTGTTGTGACAGGACTAGGGGTAATGGTCTTAAACTAGAAGGAGGTAGATTTAGACTGGACAAAAGGAAGAAATATTTTACACTGAGGGTGGTGAAGCACTGTCCCAGGTTGCCCAGAGAGGTGGTGGATGCCCCGTCCCTAGAAACATTTCAGGCCAGGCTGGATGAGGCTCTGAGCAACCTGATCCGGTTGGAGATGTCCCTGCTCCTTGCAGGGGGGCTGAACTGGATAGGCTTTAAAGGTGCCTTCCAACCCAAACCACTCTGTGATTCTATGATAGCATCGTTCAGGCTAGGCAACTGAAATTATGACCTTCACAGCTACATTCCTACTAGACAGAGTCACTGAAAATATGCTGTGTGATCTGACTTGCCTCCTTTGTTATCCTGATGAAAGCATTAACACATCTGATTAGAGAGGCCTCAGTCAGGTATGTTAATGACTATGTTAATCAATTGTCAATGAACAACAGTATTTCTAGGATCACTTCCAAATGCAAAGCTGTTAAAGAATATTTTCATTGATGGTCTGCACAACATTTCCTCCTAATCAAGTTCTCAGCGATAATTCGATTGGGATGAAAGGAGATAAAGAAATATTACTCAAGCTGAAAGAGATCTTTTTATCTTGTTAAGGGAAGCCCCTTCACATAAAAGACATTTAAATGGCAAGAGATGCTGGCCAGAAGGACACACATCCTACCCCAACATGGGAGAGAAGCGCAGTAGGAATAAAACTTGAGCTGCCAGTTCGGTGTTGCTGTAGAGGACACCTATGGCAGTCCCTGCCTGGTGAGAGCACACGACTGTGCTAAAATGAGAGAGATTCACAAAATACCGCCAAGCTACAAATAATGGCAAGTTTGCACTCGAAGGAAGCAACTGCAGAACAGGCTGCCATCTGTGCTTGGCGTTGAATACCCAGCCTGCCAAAGACTGTGATTAACGCTGTCTGGACAGATCTTCTCCTGTCTGCTGTCAGCAGCACTGTCTGGTCCAGAACCTGCCCATGGCAGTAACAACAGATGTCCCTAGCAGTTCAAAAGCTCGCATGGAGCTCCGAGCTTGCATTTCGATTTCCATGGTGCAAGCCATATCACTGGAAGATATAGGAAAGGTGCATTTAAAAATCAATCAACCCATCAATCCTCTTCATAGTGCTTTAATAAATAAGCTAAAAATGCCCACTTGACAGCTTCTCTGCACTGGAGGAAACCTCAGCAGAGTTACCACCAAGTGGGACACTGAAGAGAGGCAGACACGGCTAGAGCCGAGCTGTCAACTCAAAGCAAGGATCTGACATGCGTTGCATCCTCCCTTGCAGACAGCTCTCAGCAATGCTCCCTGCTGCTATTTCAGTACGGTTACAAAGGTTGCGTGTCTAATTTTCAATCTAGAATTTCTTGCAATTATTCTTATAAGGTACTATACATTCCATTGACACTGCTGTTAAAGCACACTGAAAAAAAAGTCTCCTAGGATATATTTTTTCTAATTACAGTGCTTTCATTGAGTTCTTTTCAGTTTGTTGACACAGCGCTGTATTTGTTGACACAGCTTCAAACCCAGCCAGGTTAGACGACTTGTTCAAGCCCATTTATCAAGCCAGCAATGGGCAGAATTGAGATTCAGCCATGCACTTTTCCAGTGAGAATTTCACAACCCCTCCAAAGAGATTAAACAAAAGAGAGCAAAGGAAAAAAATCCACTACAAACCAGACAGTTGAGTGAGAAATAAATAGTCCAGAAATATGGCAATATTTTATGCATATTTGAAATACCCGACAGCTACAGGGTCTAAGCTGCGTGAACGGGGCTGGGTAAGACCTTTGGGGAACACTCTCAGTTGCATTAGCTCCGAGGAACAATCATCACAGAAGTGTGACGACAAACATCCATATGAAAAAGCCTCTCAAAAGCCACTGAGAACTGTCACGTTTGAAAGAAAGCAGCAGGAAAACCAGGGGCAAGCTAGAGTTGATGTAAAAGTTGAGAGCTCCTGGAAAGTATTTTGTAATTGGGCAAAATAATTATCTTACACTGCAATTGGTTATTGGTGTTAATTAATAAGCAGTGTGCTCAATATGAAGCTATAATTTGAGTAGCAAGCCAGAGCATTAAGCAATCATTTGGCAAGTGGAAAAGCATCTCTGACTACATACATTACAGAGGGATCATTCTTCAGGTACATTGTGGCCACATAAATCTCATCCCACCCAAGTTCTCAGGAGATAAAATCATTTTGGTGCTAAATTAATTTGAAAGGACACAAAGAGTGTCAAGGATGCTGAGTTTTGCTCCTTCCTTAGCAATGTCTCTCAGAAATCTGCTGCAAACGGTATCAAAATCCTGGTTACTGTCTGCAAAAACACCCACAGGACACACAGAACATCTACCCACTAGTTGCAAGATGCCACAGTCAAAGTCAACTGTAGGAGGCAAAGGCCTCAATATTTAAAGAAATGAAGGAAAGAACAAGGATGTCAAAAAATCTTGCTAAAAACTGTGGGAAAGCCTAGAGGTTTCTACTCAGTGAGTGCTTTTCCTAGATAGGAAAGAAGGGTTGTGGACCATAAGTTGACTTTGTTCAATGCTCTTTGTGGATCCCAAACCTTAAGTACACAATTCCCAATGTTGTTTTTTACAGCCCGAGCAAGGTGACAAGCGCATAAAGTATCCTGCCTGTTTGCCAAGTTCCTCTTGGAAAAACTGCTGATGTCTCACGTAGATTTTACAACTTTTCAAGTAGAAGCAGCCCTAGCATATCAAAGATGATTTCAAGATTCCTTGTAGGCTGCTCAGCATTCAGGTCCTGCAGAATCCAAGTTCCCACAATTTGTGCTGCAAAGAAAGCTTTTGAAATCCTTGTCCAAATGCATTTTATCACTTGGCTGAAAAGTGACAGGCAGCAAAGCTGACCTTGATTTTGGAACTACTAGTCAAGTTTGAAGTACAAAACTTTTTTTTTTTTACTTTACTGTGACTTACTGGAAAATCAGCATTCACTCAGACTTTCTCAGAATAGAGAGTTTACATGTGACAAAAAGCAGTTTGCTTTCAGAAAGCTGAAGTGGAACCGGGACTGGAAGAAGAACAGGATATTTGACAGTCACTCCTCAACACCATTTCCAGATAAGAGCAATGACAGGCATTATGGCTTGTTCAACTCATTATTCACAGTCAGACATCAGCCAGAAATGTCAGCACATGATGGTGTTGGGTTTGTCCACGGGAATGAGCATTTCTACTACCACAACAGCATTCCTGACTTCTATTCAAAAGTCCTCTTATTTCTTGGTTTACATACAGGGAAACAAGCTCGGTTTTGTGGAGGTAAATTTTAACTGGTACATAATCGGGTGGTGAAAACACTTCTGGAAACTGAGCTAATTAAAGGGTGAAACAGGAATTTCCCGAACATAGGTATGTGTAGTCACTCTCTGTATGATCTCAACACTTTACAGAAAGGCTCCTACCAGGAGGACAGGGAGCCTTGGCTAGGGGTAGTTTCCCCTCCCTCCCAACATTGCTGAAGTGTATAGAGGGACCGGTAGATGCAAGTGATGTTTTGCGCCATCAGACGATGGGGCTTGTATTAGCCTTATCAGGATACGACTGAAGGCAAAGAGGAATGACTCAGATTTTGTGGGTTTGCTTGCTTTTTTAAAGATACAATTGATTCATACCACAAGATAAAAATTTATCTCTGGGCAGAAACATCCTGAAAGTTGCTGAAGACAGACGGCCTGCATACTTGATAGCTCCAGCGGTATTTTTGCATTGAGCCCAACTCTGTCCCAGCTGTTTACTGAAGTCACACCATCCACAGCAGCCTCCACCATCCACTCCCGAAAGTTTGAGATGTGACCACTAGTTAAATGGACTATTAATGCTATGAAGAATTTGGGGAAAATTAACTACTGCGGAAACCTTCTTGGGCCTGCACTAGGTCAGATCCAGGACCATCAACTGCTACACACATTTGGTGTGAAAGAGCTAGAAATAAAAGAAGCTGTTACCATGCAGTTGGAGATCAGCAACTGATGCTTACTGCCATCTGCCACTGACTCTCATCAAGATGGCGAGTGGCAGTTTTCCAAACAGAGGGCTTCCACAGCATCTCCAAAGCCACATCCCACACCCACGTGCAACCAAGGCCAGCCACTTCTCCTGAGGGGTAGAGACACCCGATGCAGGGCCCGACTCCTCCTGCAAGCACAGCACAGCCTAGTAAGAACCAAATGTGGGAGAAAGTGGCTCCCAGCAGCTCTGGTTGGCAAGGCACTAGTAGATGCCAACATTCACACAGTCACAATTACAGACTGTCACTGATGGCTAAGGAAGGATGAGGGGAAGAAAGGTTCTTTTTCTCCGCTTATGACTCAAGTAATCAACAAAATTTCCACTTCTATGAAGAGAATGTTCAGCTTTTATCTCTGATGAATGCACAGAAAGTTAAAAATATACTTTTAGACTCGTTTATTTCTCAAGTTTCTGAGACATGGGTCAAATTTTCATGTCTGCTTAAGCCATTCCCAGGGTAATGAAGCAGGAACCATTTCTGAATGGGCAAGAGCTTTTGCATCAAGGTTAGGACCAAAGCCATTTTAAGGAGCCATCATGGCTCCATCAGTCCTCTCCCTCTGCCTTCTTCCAAGCACAGGTCTCACTCTCTAACAGGCTCCGTGTTTAACAAGCTGCTATTCCATTCAGCCTGAATAATCTAAAATCAGAGAACACAAACAGCAGCAAACATGCACATGTAAGATAGGATACTTCAAGTATTGAAGTGCTTCAGCCCTCTCTAACTCAGCAAAGGTATTGCAAGCACACTCAAAAGATAAGGTGGGACCTGTGTCTGAAACCATCACCTCACTTCAACTTTCACCCACTTCCCACCTCTGCTCGTCACTGGATCCACGGCACTCTTGCACACCACATTAATTTCAGCATCTCATTAGCTCATCTGTTTCTGCTTTTTAGTTGGATGCCAGTGATATGGAGCATTCACATTTCATTTGGCATGACTAAAGGGTATCAGTGTTTTAATTCTTCCAACTGCTGGCTTCACTTTCTCTTGTCTCGCTCTGCCCTTGCTGCCTGCACTCCATGAGCCTCCAGGGTCACTGCCAATTCACAGCAGCTGTTACCATCCTCCCAACACATTAGCAAGAGAGCATTTTCCTACAGAAATCCTAAGAAATCTCCTTCATTACAACTGATGCACAGCAGAAGTGTCAAGTTTCCACATGGAGAAAAAAAAAACCAACCAAAAAACAACCCAAACTTGCAGAGTATCGAATCTGATATTGGCTCAGTCAGATATTTTAAGGTCAAGATTAAGCTAAAGTGTCTCCAAAAAAAGAAGGACTGGTTTTAAAAGAGCTCTCCAAAAGACTTTTCAAAGCAGGGAAAATTGTCAGAAAATAACATTGTAAATGGGCTCTATCGGTGATGTTTTTCTGACTGGATGCTTGCTTTTTCCTAGCAATAAGCTAGGAACTAGAATAGTTTAAGGAATCTGCCTTACAAGTAAGAAAAGGACCTATACGTTCCCATCAATAGACCAAATAAAAATGTTTACTGTGGATTTCAGAACAACCTAGATACATCAATAGCAATGCAGCATAATGGGGGATAAGAGGGGCAAGGGGAACCGGAGTGCTCTGTACTTCTGAAGATCACGGCCAAGTAGTCAGGGGAAGAAGTTCTCTAAGATTTAGAAGCTGGTTTACAAAGGCGATCTGAGGACAATTAGAGATGAGAAACTGGGCGTAAACAGGAGCTCAACATCCATTCCATAACACAGGTCCCTCTTCATCACCTTCTGGCAGGCAGAAAGCATCTCAAGCTCTGTAAGACAGACCTGCATCGCTGTTCAGAGTTCAGCTTCTCTTGGACTCACGCTATGAAAACTCCCACTTCATTGTGCCTCCTGTGCCTTCCTGGTACTCTACTCCCTGTTATTTCAGCAGTACTACCATCAATCTGACCACTTTACTGTCTTATCCAGACACCATCAAGAAGTATTGTCCTGGTTTCGGGGTTAAACCACGACACATCATTACAAATGGGCTTTTTGCTATCTAATATGCTTTTGAAGGCTTTGCGCAATAGGACATGCTTGGAGCGTGCATCTTGTATTGCACACGTCTGTTTTTTTTTTCTCTACACATTTTCCAATTTTAAATCAGGGCAATGTGGTTACTCTAGATGTTTAGAATTCTTTTGGAAAAGGAACCTCAGCCAGTTCTGATTGGCATATGCCAAAAACTCCTTCCAAACAAAAAGCTAGGTCTACACCCAAGATATTGCAGACAGTGTTCTTAAAACACATTTTGCTGAGAAATGAGGCTGATGCCTCATCAGGGAAAAGAAAACCAGGAAGAAGGTAGAAAAGGTTCTTCACTCCAGATAGCCAGCTGAAGTATTAGCAAGTTCCAGAGCCTTGGAGGTTTTGTTCTGTGAGCCATGCAGCCCAACTTGGTACAATGTGACCGGGGCATTTAACACAGATAATGAACTGGGCTCAGATTTTTCTGTCCTGGAACAAGATCTCAGCTGCCTGGACTGAAGCAGGAGCTCGTACAGCTAAGGCCCATACGCAGCTGTTACTGCTGTAGTAGCTGCCAGGAAAGAAGGAAAATGGGAGGACCGTAGACTTCAGTTTGCTTCAGCTACACCAGCCTGTCTGAACTAAAAGCCGCCTATTTTTACCAGCGCGGAGAACATTCCTGCCCACCCCACCGGAAAAGAAAACCAACCCTTGCAATCTACCCCCAACCCTACTGTCTGTTGCTGGGTGAGCCAAGAAGCTAGAACTTCTGTGGTGGCTTCGGGTGAAGTGCCAAATTCATGAATGCAGTTATGCAAAAACTGAAAGTATATAAACTTGAAGTGACAACCTATTAAGCGGCCTTTAATTTGCAGTGTTGTAAAGCATTTATTAAAGAATACATTGCAAGGTCAGAATGAACAGGGAAGTAGGAATTTTAAATGACTTGGTGATATCATTACACCCTCAAGTTATCAATTGAAGCCCAAATATTCCACAAGAGGTGGTCAACATTGTTTCCTGCATTGGATTTAGAAAATAAAGCCCTAAGGACAAATTCATTTGCCCACAGTCCAGATGGCTGATGTCTCAGACCATGTTCTCCACTGTTGTAGTTGCTCCACTGTAGAGAAACTTAAAAATCTCCTTTGTCCAGTGCCAAGGAGATGCTGGGTGCAGAGAGTGCAAATTTTAAGAGCACGTTGCCTGGATGGACAAAGAAACAGAGCTTGATGTGCAAAAACATTTCAGTAGGGCTGAGGGGCGACCACTGATGGGGGCGTAAGGGGGAATCTTGCATTGATATTTTGCTGCAGACCATGGAGAGGACCACAGTGGACCAGATGTCCATGCTTCAGCCCATGGAAGATGCCATGGTGGAGCAGTTGGATATTACCTGAAGGAACTGAAGCCCCCTCTTGCCACATAGAGGCAAGTTTAACCTGAAGTAGCCCCTGGGAAGGACCAATGCTGGAGCAGGGGAAAAGTGTGAGGAGGAAGGAGCAGCAGAGAGGAGCTGTTATGGGCTGACCGCAACCATCTCCAGTCCCTTGGGGTCAAGGGGAGGTATCAGGAATGAAGGAGTGAAGCTGAGCTTAGGAAAAGATGGGTGGGGTGGGGAGAAGGTGTTGTTTTAATTTTTGTCTTTGTTCCTCAGTATCCAAACCTATTTTTGTTGGCAATAAACTAAAGTAATTTCCTCCAAGGCAAGTCTCTTTTGACCATGACAGTAACTGATAAATGATCTCCCTGTCTTTATCTTGACCCATGAGCTTTTCCATCTTATTTTCTCCCCCTGTCCTGCTGAGGAGGAGCAGCAAAGAAAGCATCTGGGACAGCATCTGGCAGCTGGGCAAGATCAACCCACCACACATGAAGAGAACCCACATCTCGATCAGAAAATAGCTTGCTGAGGTAGGCCTACTTCTGGCTTGAAGTTCAGTTTTTGTTCTCCCCGATTATCTCACCCTGCTCCCACTGCGTATTATTTCATGTTACTGTGAAAGCAACGACAGTTGAGTTTTCAAATTCTGGGATACTCTTCCGACATTTACATAAGGGCTTTTACCTGGCATCTGCAGGCAGCAGAATGGGCTTGTTCGCTTCCACTTTCAGGGGAGCAGGCACCACTGCCTTTCACTTAAACCAAGAGAAGACAGGGTGCAGCATGTTGTACTGAAGGCACTTTTCACTTGTAAAAGCTTTTTTTTTTTGGAGGGGGATAAAAAAAAATATATGGTTTTTGTGAGAGCAAGCAGGTGATGAAACCACCCTGTCAATCTCTTTCAGCATGCCATTTTATTTTGTTCTGCACAATTTTCTTCTTATATCCCATCTTTTAATTTTTTTTTTTTTTTTATCCTTCACTTTACTCAAAGAAACCTCACATCGCAAGTATAGTTTGGCTTCTGAAACAAAATTCAGCCACTGGCACGATTGCCAGTGCCCTGAGATGTGCGTATCGTAGCCAGGCAGGCCAGATAGAAAGAAGGACAGGCAGGGAAAAGCATGAAGAGCAGCTGAGGGTTATCATAGAATCATAGAATGGCTAGAGTTGGAAGGGACCTTCAAAGGTCATCTAGTCCAACCCCCCTGCAAGGAGCAGGGACATCCCTGACTAGATCACGTTGCTCAGAGCCTCATCCAGCCTGGCCTTGAATGTTTCCAGGGATGTGTTCACAGCATCATTGGTGAGCCTGCAAGATGTGCCCTTGCAGAAGCCACGGAATGGTTACAGATGACCATGAGAGCAATTGGGCATTGTAAAAATGGCAAAATGACATTTCTCCTGAGGCTTCTTAGCTCCCAAGATCTTATAGGAAACCAGTCCTGTAGGAAAACAAGAAAGATGGCTTCCTTGTGTTACAAAATCTCTACCAGTAGCATCCAAGGAGAGACCACTTGGCTTCTGTACAGGTCTTTCTTTCTCTCTCCGTCTCATGACAATGATACATCTTCGAGATCTCTGGTCTCAAGGGCTTTCCAGCCTACTCGGCAGCTTCAAGGACAGAACAGATTATATGGAGTGATCACATGGAGATCTCATTTCTGCTTCCTTGATTTAATCCCATCATTTGGAAAAGATTTAGATTGTGTACATGGAAAAAAACCTTGACATTTGGATGTGTGCCTCTTGATGTTCAGCCAAAAAGAGGCAGAGCCCAGTGCCCCACTGGCATCTACCCATAACATGGCCCAAGCACATGGCAGGAGTCAGAGCTAGTTTCCTTAGAGGCAAACCATTACAAGTAATTGTTCACAAAAGTCCTACAAAGTTTTGTGAAGGAGCCACCCAAACAGCCTTGTCAGCAGGAGCAAGAGAAGGGAATGGCTCTTGCGTAACACCTCAAAGGTTTCACAAGAGGTCCTTATCTCCTGATGTCAATGCCTTGCAGAAGGTCAGCCAAATTCACTGGCTCATAACTTTGCACTCACCAAATTAACATTTACCTGAAATCCACCTCAGCATTTAAACAGTGATGTCACCCAGCCTGAGAGTCACATCCAAGCCTTTAAAAGAGCACGCACTCCCCAAAACACAGTCTTGCTGTGAAGAAGAAGAAGAAGAAAAGAGTAAGCAAAGGATAGACACACAGAAATTGGATTTTTTTCTTTACCTTTGTCCAAGTCAGACCAGAGCACACCTCTAGCCTAACAAGTAAGCAACACAATGAGCTCTCTGCTCTCACAGTTACAAAAGACTGAGCGTACCCCATTTCTACACAACAGCTGCCCGGGACTAAATTCACAAGTGTTTAAAAATCCAGCTTCTAGCCCTTTGACAATCCATTTCACCTAAGTTTATTGCCCCGTGGGAAATAAGGAACCCTGGCAAATACCTTCACTATGGAGTGTTCATTCCCTGTGTAGCTCTGGGAGACAATACAGGGCTGCAAAGCTAGGTGCCTCTTTATTTAGCAGCAAAAGCAGGAAGAGAGCTCAGACCTGTGTCGCTCAGAACACCACTTCAGCTACCAGGCCATGCTGAAGAAGTCGCTCATATCAGAACGGAAAAGGTGAAGAAATCTGATGTTTCTATATTGTATGGTTTCCATACAACCGTGTCCTCCTAATCAACAACAGATGAAGAACTACCGAGTGAAAGGGGAGAAGAAAATCTTCTAGATATCAAAGGCAGCCACATTTATATCTATGTATACATATATGTGTATGGGTGTCCACGCACATACATATTTAGTCTCCAGCCATCTCAGCCAGTTGGCATTAAATAGCCAGAAAGTGCTGCAATTTCTGGGAGAAACAGCATCTTCCTGGTGCAGTTTTTACTATAAGCTTGTACAGCAGAAGGCAGCCACTTGTTAGGGCACACTAGCCATGGAAAGACAACTCATGTATCTGCAGTTCTGGAAATACAGAATTCATCTGATGGGCCCAAAGTAACTGGTTCTTCAAGCTAACTCCTAATTAACAAGACTTTGATTGGCAGTATTTTGCACTGTAAACATTTGGAGCTGAGCAACAGTGATGTATTTATGTTTTTAACTGACAAAAAAAACCTCCAAACAACCAAAACCTTGAGGGCACAGTTATGTCATTCTGTGGTCTGAATCTATTAATCCAGCAGCAGATATTACAAGTTCCCACAAGCCACTCTCCGAGCTCTGAAATATTCCCTCTCTGAGAAGTTGGCATGGAGGTGTAAACATAGATCGATCTCTTATTTAGACTGCACTGACACCACTATCAGCATGACAGATTAGACGTTATTTGAACAACTCACACCAACATTCTGCTTTCCTGAAATCAGTATCTACCAGGAAAAAGCAGAACGAGATCTGAACCCCCAAGATTGCTACTGCCTCTATCCCGAAAGCTTCTGGATGCCCAGGAGACCCAATATACACAGCAAAACCGGCTCTGCCCAGGTGTTCAGTGGATGGCAGCAAAGGTAGGAGCAAATACCAACACATAAAATGAAATGCCTTCTTTTTGAGCCACCTGACCAGGGAAAGGATAGCTGTGCAGATGGTAAATCCCAATACCAAAGGAACAGGGTGGTAGCGAAGGGCATATTTTAGACCCCACGGGGTACAATGAAGCCAACATGAGGTTGCCTTGAGGGATCTACTTGCCTTCTGGGAGATGTTGCTCTTGCACCATTTCCTCCACATGATTCACACCCACACGACTCCTCTCACTTTCTGTCTTTGGGATCCAAACAGTAATGCAATCCCATGATAGGCTAATCACATCATTTCATTAATCATTTACTTCATCAATCACTTCGAGCCATTTCCCTAGGGCCACCCAGCCTTGCCTACAGCTGCCAAATCTCAGGCTTGTTTCATCTCTAACCTAGTTTCAGAGCCACCTCGTCTTTCATGTTTTCAGCTCGCATTTTACTTGCACATTTAAACTGGTTGTCCCTGATCAGGGAAAAGCAGGATGGGGGGGAGAAAAAAAAGAGAGGAGCCAGACTTCTTTTTATTGTTTTTGCTCAGCTCTGTGCCTTGGAACCAGATGGTGGCTGACTTGTTTAGTTCTACTCTAAAAAGTGGACTCAAAAGAGCAAGTAACCACAAGCTGGGCAGCACTCCATGCTAGCAAGCATCTACGGGCCCCCTAATAATTGCAAAGCGTTTGTTTGCTGTATCTTCATGCCACAGCATGTCCTGTGGTTACGTTACATGGGATTAGTGCAAGGGAAACTGGCAAAGAGTATTGGCCCACGCTGGGCTCAGCCATTCAGAACATCACTTGCCAACTCTGTAAGGAGTAGTTGCAATATTTTCTAACACATGTGGGGCTGGGAAGTTGGATTTTCAGGACACCAGCAGCACCGCAGTCACATTGTACTCTGCACTCACAGGGACAGCAAGTAAGAGATGAGGCATCAGGAGAAGGACAAGAGATAGCACTTACAAGGCTTTCAGCTTAGCCTTGACCGAACTCTGCCATATACCACAGGTTGCTAAAGAGTAAATTTCCCACTCTCGACACATTGCACATATGGGCGAAGAAAACCTTCATGCCTCCCTTTAATTTGGAACTGAAAAGCAGGTCTTCCATGCAAACAGAGATCTCCCCTGTTTCTCCTTCTCTCTAGAAGCAGAGAGGAGGCACAAGCACAAGAAACTCCTTCCTTTGTCAAATAGGCTCCTAAATGGAACAAGCCCAGTTCCCTCCACCACTGCCCATACTGGAGCAGCGTAAAGGGTGGCAGATCTGAGAGCACTCGAGGTTGGAAGAAAACCACTAACACTAGGTCTCATAGATGCCTTATCCTTAAATTAACAGAAGGACTCAATGCCCTGGCATCATGTACCCTAGACAAAGGGTTTAGACTTGAGTCTCACAATTTGTAGACTCTAGTCTACCTTACCCTAGACTCGAGTCTTGCAATCTCTCTGGTTGCTCAGAGGTGCACATTATGAAGATCACACTCCACTCCTACAAGCCAGCCTTTTGGGCACACTGGCTTTCAAAGCCCCTGCAAGGCCAGAGCATCATCAGAATACAAAACAGATGGAGTCTCCTGCATCGTCGGCAGTATTTGCATTCAAACTGTGACAGACTCCAGCCTACCAGCATGCCCCTCTGGAATTTCAGCCCTCTGCTCCAAGTTCCTTTTCCCCAGCAGAGCCAATGCTGCAAATGTCAATCGATGACAGGCATGAGCACTGCGCCAAGGACCTGTACTTTTGTTCACAGTGAGACCGTGCGGCATTTAAAAAAAATAGTAAGTTCTCCTAAAAATAGGATTTTTAGGGAAACTAGATAATTGGCAACTCTTTGCAGAGTTGTTGCAGCCAGAGAAGGATGAGAAATTCAGAAGTGTCAGAACATGGCCTGTTGTGCAAAGGCAGATAGCAACGAAACGGTAATTTCATTATGAAATAGTTATAATGAATAGTCATTTTAAAGAAGACTCAGTCATGCAATCAAGGCAGAAAGCCAAGGCCTAATATTGCAGCTTCAGGCTTTTGTTCCATCCTCTTTCAGTGAAAGAACTGAATCTGTGACATTCTAAACCTCAAGCAAGCAGCAACAGCACCCAACCATTCACTTCTGGTCTTTCCCCAGACACCCCCACTTCAGCAGGTATACTTGCAGGTTTTGGCATGTAAGCTTTTTTGGACAAAAGGTTTTTTTCCCCCTCTAGCTCTCGCAAAGTACCTGGCAAACGTGCTTAATGGAGATTTCTCACTGTTGAACAAGACTGCCCTCAGTATTATAATAGAAAAGAAAATTAAAGACATTTAATTTAAAACACGCACAGAAAAAATTACTGGGCCTTCACTGCTCCATCCCAGCAACCCACAGGTGTCACGTAGCCTTTTACCAGAAGCTTAATGCTTGTAAGGGCATCAACAAAACTATTCACTGCTGTCTCAGAGGTTGTCTGCTGCAACCAGCTCTGCACCAGCTGCTCTCATCCACTCACTTTGTAATTTTGTCCATGCCAGTTTTTGAGCTGCGACATTTCTTCATGTTGTATCGTGCCTATTTCACTTCTCTAACAGTCTCTTTAGGAAGGCCTGGCAGAAGGCTTTTGGGAAGTCTAGATCAGGCCTTTACTTTCCCAATCCATCCCAAACATTTCTGGGCCTTACTCTGCAGAACACCACTGTCCAGACTTCACTGCACTGCTATACTCCAAGTATACTTTCAAGATAATTTCAGTTTATGTGCTTGGTGTGGACACAATGCTTACCACTTTAATTTCCAGGTTTAAATGTTTCTGGGTCCCATTCTTCTGTATAGTATCTCTTTTTTTTATGACATTATGGGCTCCTTTTTTTTTTTTTTTTTATTTAAATCAACAGCCTCCAGTTTGGGAGGCTGTTACTTTTTTTTGCTCCATTATTCATTCCAGATCAGGAGGGTCAGCCAGCAGCAGCACCTCCCCCCTGCTCACAAAAAGATTCAGTCTTCAAAAAGCACATAAGATTCTTTTTAAGTTCTCATTAATCACGGCCGGTAATCTCTGGGATCCTGCCAGACTCTGCAGTTTTCCTGGTGGTCTCCTCCTTCAACTCCAAGTCTCACAGCCAGCTAAACCCCTAAACCAGTTTAATCTCTGGAGGCCAACAAGAAATCCCAGTTCCCTTCTTGGGCTCCGTTTCTTCCACCTTCAACTCCCTCCAACCTAATCTGCAATGAACATCCAGACCACTTCCAGACTTCCTTGAGAGAGTTAAGGCTTATGGTCTAAGCTTCCCTTTCTAGCAGTGGTCTTTCTTGCACAGACTCCCAGCTTGTCAGGAAGAACGAGCAATGTCTGTGGACACATCACCACCACCTTTTCAGGAGCCTTCACCACAGGGAGGATTGCCAAGTGCACCATTGGCCATTTGATGTTACCTGGATTGAAGCTGGAGGAAATCCACTGCTGGTCTTTGCAACAAGTGCTACGTGTGTTGGGGATCAAGGCAGATATTCGCAGATGGATTTGGCTTCAGTATCAGTCTGAAAAACAAGCAGTTGTGGAGAGGCACGTGCCCAGGTACTGCATGATCAGTGAATCTCATAGGTCTCCAAGCATCTTAGTGCTTGAGGACTCAAACAGGACTAGAGCAAAAACCGAGGGGGGAAAAAAAGTGTAATCCTAATACTATAGGCATCACAGCCTCTCAGTAAAGGATTGATTCCTGTTTTGCTTCTTCTTCACGTGAGGAATAGTGTTTCATTTGGCTACTGCTGCTAAATACTTTGGCTACTTATAGCTCAGTCAGGAGTAACAAAGTCAGGACTGGACTCTTAAGTACAGCAAAGATCATGAATGGTAAGTTCTTGTTTCACCAAGAAAGTGACACAGAGACAGTATGAAGAAAACCCAAGGTAAGTGGGAAGGAAATATCATATCCTGGGAAAGAAGTAAGGTAAGGCCAGAATAGCACATTCAACAAGTTACTCAACATAAGGCTTCCTTCCCTGAGAGGTGTTTTGAGACACCCTTGACTAAGCAAGGCACATGAGAACATCATGCAGGAGAATGTGCTTTCCACACCAGTGCCACAGGAAGAAAACCACAAGAGCTCGTCTCCTTGCCCAAGAGCCAGCTTAGTCTTGGGTCTTCTTGGGTCTTGGTCTTCTTGGGTCTTCACATGGCAAATCTGATTGCTGAACCACCAAATCCAATCAGTGATACACACAGGCGCTCGTTCAAGAAAACTGGTCTGAGGTTCCAGTGATCCACTGGTGTTTTGTTTCCTGCAGAGTCCCCGCTGCACCGTGAGACTGAAGCAGCAATTTGTCCTGGGAAGAGGACAAAAAAGAGAGGATTTTAAAGCCAGCAGAAGGTCTGAAAGGAGAAAATGCAGCAGCAGCTGTGAAGTGTCAGATAGCAGCAAATTTCTTGCTGGTTGTGTGAGCATTAATTAGCCCACCTAATCTTTAGAGCCATTCTGATGACCTTGCTAACATTGATCAGCTGCAGTGAATGAGCTGAGCTCTTGAATAAGATGGGAGATAGAAGCTAGGAACAGGGGTGAGAGGAACAGGTAGAAAATTCAACTATAAAATTAAATCCTACCCACAACTCGCATTTCTCTAGCTTTCCTCTTACCAAAGGCACCTTACAGCCTGTAGTCCAAGGCAAGGGATGTCTGGGAAATTTGATTAAAAGCCATTTTATCAGAAAGGATAAGTTTGTCATTCAGGAGAGGGATAAGTCTACCCTCCTCAGAAGTAAAAAGCAAAAACATTTTTGCGCCTGGAGTAGAATTTAAGCTCTGGGCTCCTACATGCAAAGCAGGCATTCTAACCTGGCCAGGATCTCATGTCTCAGTCATTTCTCTTCCTCCTCCTCATTTAAACAAACAGAACCTCCTTCCCCAAAAGTCATTTTATCAAACAGCAGGCCAGAAATGTGAAGGGGAAAAAAAAAGTATCAGAATTACTTGAAAACTGGTATTCTGTCTCCCTTGTGACAGTCTTGCGTTTATTAAATCCTGACACCTAGTGGGCATCATCACCAGTGGGAAGCAGGAGCAGAAGTGGCCAGCCACGCTTGCAAAGAGCCTAAGCAGCAATGCTGACGCTCAGCATTACCTACCGAGTCATTATCCCACGAGGGATGTGCTCCGTGCACAGCACAGCTGTGTCTCCTTAGACCCCCCTGAGTCGCCACACTGAACTCACGCGTGCAGACATACCAGCAACCACACGATCTACGGTGGAGTCCAGACTGGAAAATGCCCAGGTCCTGATCCCAGCATCTCACTACTCTGAATCAGGATGCGGGCTTGGCAATTAAGGCCTATCCTTTGATCCTGACTGATCATCCCAGGGTCAGCCTGGTTCGTCACCCACCTGAGATCAGGGTGCTGACAGTAGAGTGTACAGCCAGGAAATCTCCACATTCCTTCAGGATGAGCAATAAATAACCTTCTTTCTAACTCAGGCTAGGCTCCATTCAGCTTTTCCTCAAGACGATCTCCCTCACTTGAGGAATTTCTCAGACTAGTTTCACGTAGCACGGAACCCCTCTTAGTCGCTGGTAATTCTACCCAGGAAGGATCCTGCCATGAATGTAGGTTTTATCACCTTTTCATAGAGAGTAAAAAAAATCGGCAGTTTCCCTCCTTTGACAGGGCCAGACTGAGGTGCTGGAGGTCTGCACAGGACAGGCTCGCTGTGCACAGGGACAGATCTCCTGACGCCGCCCCAGCTGCAGCAGGTAGCTACTGTTGCCCCTACTCATTCCCCAGATTATTGCATGAGTCCAAATCAACCTAAGTCCTTGCTGCCTTCCTCATCCTACAACTACTGCAGATGCTCTGTGTTGAAAAGGTGGCTACATTTTTACCTTCTGGTGAGGGCAGGGCTCAAACCAACTGCCATCTTGGGGAGGGTGGTCATGGAGAACAGAGCAGGCAAATGGACAATGAATCAATATATTTTATGGTGCAGGATTGCAAAAAGGGCTTGATGATGAAGAGCTTGCTCCCCCTGAGACAGGCAGTTTTGGGGCCTACACCAGCATACCTGGAAGCCGGGAATCCACAAGCATGAGGACATGGCTGAATATAAACGGAACCAGGAGCCCAGGCTTCAGTCACAGTGAGGAGAGATCTGCTGCTGGACACAGTTGTGGTATTTCAGACCAAACTCTCAGACATGGGAGTTGGAAGGGAACATTCATAGCAACTATCATTAGTATGTTGGGGCAACAAGTGCTTAGGTCAGCGATTTGAGACTACAGAAGACTTGAGTAATGCAGACAAAGAAAATATTACTACCCAGTGACAGATAAACATCTGCACAGCAGATGCCACATCAGCTTCTAGGTGTGAAGGTATTTACATAAATGCAGCAAGGAGCTTAAAGTACCTGCAATCTATTTTGCTAGGGAAAGAAAAAAAGTGTTTTCTTTGTTGGTGTTTTTTGGGGGTTTTTTTTGAGTTTGTTTTGTTTTGAGAAGTGCACATATGATTACCATACTGGAGAGGGCTGGCCTTTCTTTGCTTTCCTTACGTTTATCAAAAGGAGATGTTACAGTCCATGCATGTGCAACAATGGTGCTGGCCTGCGGACAAGTTCCTGCCCTCGTTCCCAAGGAACGTGACTGCAAAGTCCCGCCTTCTGCGAAGTTTTTCTTGTGGGACATCCATGTTAGTAATGCTAAGAGATCAGAAGATCTTTTCTATCCAAGGGTCACATCTGGAGGTCAGAGGCAATCCCAGTTTTCATTTTTTAACAATAGTAAGATTCTTTCTTATCTAATAATAATAAATGTCTAATAATCTAAATGTCAACACATTGCCTGTGACAATGTACTGGCAGTGTGTCCCACAAACGATGGAAATCACTGCTGCCCTATCAGACTCCGTGGTCTCTTCCATCTCTTTTTCCTGACATACAGAGCCACAACATAACGATTTTGCAGCAAACATGCTCCCCTCCTATTCTGCCAATGCAGAGGCCTGCCACTACTCTCATTCAGCAACTTACAACTGCTTTCAGGTCAAGAGAAATGTCTGCTGGGAATTGGGAAAAGCAAGAGTGATACAGGGAGAGTACAAACACAGCTAAAGGTGGCTCATGGGTCAATCCACCTCATCCTTCCCAGAAGACGAAGTCAGGTCTTAGAGGAACAGCCCAGGAAGTCCTGCTCAGCCATGCCTCGGCCTAGGACAGGAAGATGTACACATCTACATGAGAAGACAAAGGCCACAATCAGTTGAGCTCAGGAGTTTCAAAAAGCAGCTAAGCTGTTTCTTCCCACCAGCTCTACCCAAGATCAGCACAAAGGTGTGAGGTCACCCCTATTAGGAAGAAGATGCTCAGGAAAAATGACTTGACTGCAGCAGAGAAAAAGATTATGGAAGCACTCTGGAGCTGTGTGTTCACAGTGAAGGAAGGGGTGATGCTCCCAGTCCTGTTGGCACAGGAAAAGCAAAACCACCATGAGAAAGGAAAAAGAGCTCTTCCTCTGATAGACCTCTACTCGACACCTTATTGACACCTTCCACCTCCTTCTGCTCCCTGCTGCCACTGACGGATCCTCTGACTGCCTCTTGTCATGTTCATGAGATAGAAATCCCCACAAATCAGGTTACCTTGTGGCAAGCAGTAAGGAAAATTAACTGAGCATCAAATTGGGTGGGAGAGTTGCTTTAGAGAGAAAAAGCAGTTGATTTCAAAAGAAGAGCCAGTTGCATAACTGAGAAGGAGCCAATGATCAATTCTGCAGCTCCCATACAGCTTCTCCCTAAAGAAGACAGCTTCATAATGATTTCGTGTTTTAAAGATTTCTCTGGCACTAAATGGCACTGTTGTACTCCATCATATATCCAACTAATTTTACTATTTCTCAGAAAATTCACCTGTTATTTTGATCCAGTTTGGCACAGAGCCATCATGAGCAGGTTAAGGAAACACCTACCCAGATCTCCAGTGCTCAGGCAATGAGCACGCGGAGACCTCTTCCCACCTGTACCAGAAAAACAGAGCTGGAAATGGGGAAGGAAAGACGTAAGGAAAGATAGGGAGGAAAACATATTTGGTCCCAGAATTGCGAACTCCTCACCTAGTTTCTTTCCATTGCATTTAGGAGCAGTGGAAAGACATGCTCTGCAGAGTGGTGGGTAAGAGGAAAGCTATTTCATTGGGGTCTTGGCATCAAGTAACACTCATGCAGGATGCAAATTGCCCAAAGAGATCCTGCTGCAACAGGAGTCTCCGGTGCAGTTTGAAGCAGGCTCTGCAGCTCCATCAGTAGAGACTTTGCACATCGCAGGGCTGCTCAGTTCTTATAACCCTGCTGATCCACGCACTGGCGTGACAACAACCTTTGCTGTTACCCCAGCTACCTACGAAACACCTCTTCAGTACCTTCACCATGTACAAAAGACAATCCTACATGACTGCTTCTGTAGGAACAGCTTCCATCGCCCGTTTACAACTGACTTGCCTATGTCCAGTGTGGTCACATCTGCACCAGGTGAACCAGGTGCGCATAGAAGCACAGCCCTAATACCAGCTTACACCATCACTACAATCAAAGAGAAAAAAAAAACAACAAACAAAAAAACCCCACAGCACAGTAACCTTTCCCATTCCCAAAGGGCTGCAGGGGAGACTGTTGAGTGGAGTGGGGAGAAAGGGACAAGACTGACAAGACCTGTTTTCCAGGAGAGGAATCAATAAAAGGTCTCTTCTGGCCTTGTTCCAAAAGCAATTAGTACCTGACAAGCTTCCCTCAGCCCCACACATCTGCAGTCAAATACCCGTTAATGCTAGACTTGCTTGTGAGGATTTGCAGCAAGAAACCTTGCCCACAGCTGCTGCCCCCCAGAGAAAAAGGAATTAAGTGCCTTTATTACTTGGAATGAATTGATAATTAGCTACAAGCACTACAGAAAATTACAGGCAACCAGAGAGCAACTGCAGATGGAATAACGATCCTTTAATAGCATGATTATGAGATGGCACAAGACATACCAGGCAGTTACGCTGCGTGCCTGAGACAGTCCTCCCGGTGAGCTCTAACATGTCGGAAGGCAGCTAGTGATCTCATGAGCACATCTGCCATTGGACATTACAGCAGAAAGTTTACGGAAAGACTGTGACTTCATTACAGAACAGTTTTCCATGAAGAAGAAAAGGAAATGGCATCAGGTGTTCTTCACATGCTGGATTTTTTAATCTTGATTCTTCTCATTCAGCAATCTACTTTAAAAAAAAAGGGAGGGAGGGAAGGAAGAAATGTCATAGCTCAAAATTTGTCTTATACTTCACAGAACTAACCAAACATGCATGGCCTTGCAAAAAGCATATTCAGCTGCACCAAGTTGCTTATTCATTTATTTAGCATCAGAATCACACCATGAGGAATCTGTAAAAAGAAACATGTGCAAAACACTTTACATGTGCACAAATGTCATGTCAATTGCTAATTAGTGTAAAAAAAAAAAAAGAAACAGACTGCTAGAAAAATTAACAACAGTGAAATAAGTAACATGGGGCTTAAATCAATGCATATTGTAAAGTTTCTAAAATTGAGATGGTTGAGGCTATAAGCTGGTGGATGGTCTTGCGAAAAATTAAGAGCTACAATATGCACAATAAATTTGAGCTGTGTTTTTCTAAGAGAACATGTGACTGCTTCTACAGCAGTCTGTAGCCTACACTGTTATCTTCAGCGAGTTTGTCACCATGGCAACCTGAAATTTTTCTGTAAGACAATTTTGACAGTAAAATTTTAGGGGGAGATTTGTGCCAGAAAGGAGTGTCCATACATGCGGTAGCAATAGGCACAGGGACTGTCTGAGGGTGGCTTGTCCAGGAGCACCTGGGCCCTGCCCAGCCCTGGAGATGGGGGAGGAAAGCCAAAAAACTGGGATCAGCTACTGGGGACCAAATGACAACAGGAGAAACAGGAATAGGTGGGAACATGGGAAATTCCAGCTAAGTTTAAGGAAAAATCTTCCCACAAGAGTGCTCTGACACTGAACCTGGAGCTCAGAGAGGATGAGGGATCTACATCCTGGGATAGTCAAACCTCAGCTATGTAGCCTGATGAACCTAGCCCGGGAGTTTGAGCAGGGGTTGGGCTTCTAGAGGTCCCTCCCAACTGGTAGGATTCCTTGGCAAATTCATTGCTAGTGCTGGAAGACAGCTGAGAGACCTTTCTGTTCCTCCAGCAAAGTCCTGTTATTTTTCTCCAGCAGTTAGGTTCAGGGGCTCACAATCAAGCCTTAAAGACATGGTGAAGTCTAAGAAATCATCCAAGCTCTGCATCCTCCAGAAGCAGGAACAATTTCCTCAGCGCAAGAGTTGGTCTAATCCTTCAAAACAGATGTGGGAGAGGCCGGCAAAGGGCAAGGCAAAAATCGCTGCCGTTCAGAATAGCAACGAGAGACTGTCGCAGAGATTCTCCCCTTCGCTATAACACCTCTGCTTCATCCCCGCACCACGATCTGACCAGAACATCAGGAAAGGTCCTGCTTAGGTCTGCTTCAATTTCAGCCCTTTGCCTCTGGACAGATGAAAGCAAGCTGTCTTCTTGGCTACAGCATATCACAGATGCCAGGTGACACCACGTACTTGGCTATCACAGACAGACTCCAAGGCAGGAGGAATATAAGTGTAGCCTGTCATTTTCTCCGCATTGCCTAAGCGATAAATCGCTCTAGCTCTCAACTCTCAAAGCCGATCTGATACGGAACTCATGCACTATGCAACAGATCCCATTCTACAGGGATTTCCCTCCTTCTGATGCTTCACTTTTTTTTTTCCCCAGAAAGCGATAAGCTGCTTTCTGAGAACTGGAGAAAGCAGGGTGAGTGAATGGAGAGGAAAAAAAAAAAAGACAGAATATAAGAAGCCATGAGAATGCAAAACTGGAACTAAAATCAAACAGCTTCTTAATGAGGCCACTGGGGATAAAAACTCATCTTTCCATACCCTAGGACGACTTGCACCCTGCTCCATTATTATTTTTCTAGAAGACAGACAAATAAGCATCCATTTTACTCTGAATGTTGAATCCTGGAGTTCTTGGGTATGAAAAGAGGCCCAATGTTACCAGTTACTCTTCCATGGAAAAAAAAAAACCCTAATATGCCAGTCTATTCACTTTTGCTTCTGGCAAGGCTGCTAATCTGTTTGTAACAACTGGTGTCACCACATTCCCACCAGCAGTGAGCTATGCCAGGTGAGAACTCAGTCAGAGATCCATTTTAAGAAAAATGTAGAAAACTCCAGGAGGAAATCACGGCCCCTTGGCTTGATGCAGGAGAAATTTGATTGTCTGTTAAAAAAAAAACAACACCACTCTCCTTGTGTGATTAATGACAGCAAGAGAAAATCAGCCTTCACAATCTACATATATATTGCAAGCAAAGGCAGGAGCTTTCTTCTTAATTTTCCTGTTCCAAGGAAATGAAGGACTGCTGGTGAGACTCCCCTCACTGCAAGAAAGACATTGAGGCCCTGGAACGTGTTCAGAGGAGGGCTACGAAGCTGGTGAGGGGTCTGGAGCACAGGCCTTATGAGGAGCGGCTGAGGGAGCTGGGATTGTTCAGTCT
>WHYT01014951.1:21805-48046 GCA_009806455.1 Tetrax tetrax | reverse complement strand
TAGAACTAGAGGCAATGGTTTCAAGCTGCGCCAGGGGAGATTCAGGCTGGACATTAGGAAATATTACTTCTTGGAAAGGGTAGTCAGGCACTGGAATGCACTGCCCAGGGAGGTGGTGGAGTCACCAACCATGGGGGTGTTCAAGAAACGTTTGGATGTTGTGTTGAGGGATATGATTTAGCTGAGAAGTATTGGTGATGGTTGGACTGGATGATCTTTTAGGCCTTTTCCAATCTTGATAATTCTGTGATTCTGTGATAAGTCGTAGGTCAGACTCCACCCTGTACAGAAGACAACAGCCCCAGGCAGCTGATTTTGGAAGAGCAGAGCATTGAGGCCCTTGTTTTTTGCCTTCTGGGATTCAAGATGTTAGGTGAGTCTGAGTCATTTTTTAGGCTCCTTTCTGCTATTCCGAGCCACAAACACCATTAAGCAGATTCTAGCTTAATGGAACCCATAATTCTGCATACCTGTGCACACACAAAAAGCCTTTATTATCGTACATGTACTAAACACAGCAGCTGGCTCTCCTGCTCTCACTCACTCATCTGGTTGAGCTATTTGTTGGAAAGACCGGTCCACAGCATGACATGTGAATTTTACAATATCTCCCCAGCTCCGGAGATGCACTAGGAAATAAATCCAGAAAATCTGATTAGGACTTGTCACTGAAGTAAGCTCATTAATCATTGATGTGGCTCTTTCATATGCAGTTTGCTAACTCCTGCAGGCATCAGCAGACGGGTGGGTCTGAAGACTGCAGACTTGAAAAAATTCTTCTTTATATAACAGTTGCACTGATTTTTTTTTTCCTCTTGAATATTTAGCTCATTCTAATAAAAAAAAAAAACAAAAAAACCCCAAAACAACAAAAAAAAAACCCAAACAGCCAGAAAGCACCTTTTAGCCTAGCTTCTTACATAGACTCAGGCACAGGATTCCCCTGAAGTAATTCCCATAGCCAAAAAGATGGCATCTAGTGTTCAGAAAATGTAAAATCCAGCATGAAAAACTCTTTCTGCCACTTGCCTTAGTAAATTTTGCAGCAGTCAGTTACCCATACCATTGCATTAAAAAAATAAAATAAAATAAAAAAATCACATTTCGTTACTTACCTGAACTTGTCTAGCTTTACCTGCCAACAACAGGTTCTTTAAGTAAGAGATGAAAGTTGTCTATTATTAGATTGGTGATTCCTCAGCCAGCCTCCCCGAAAATATTCTCAGCTAAGCTAAGCCAGATGAGCTACTGCCATCTCAAAACACAGCACATATTTCCCATGCCCCACCAAACACTGCCATCACAGTACAGCTTGTAGTAATGCCAGTCATGATCACAGAGGTGCCAAAACACAGAAAAAAAAGTAATGAATAACCTTCCCAGGCCTCAAACACATGAAATCATTTGGGTACATGTGCCTCCCAATTAAACCCATGGATGAAAACCCTCTAATTCTGGGTATGAGTGAAATTGAGAAGTAAGACTTGTCTCCAGACTTTGCAGCTAATAATAAGTTAAATCAACAAAAACAAGAGAAACAAGGCGTTTTGAGGGGTTTTGAAAATCTCCCTGAATCTCCTGATGTATCTGCCCCTGAGAAGTCCAAAACCTAGGACGCTGCTATGAAACACAGATCCACAAATGACACTTGCAACCTATCCGCAAGAGCAAGCAGAAAGTATTAAAACTCGAACAGCGCAGGATTTCAAGGATCATAAATTTCTCCCCATTTCTTTCATATTCTCTTTTAAGAAGATTTTACAGCTTGCTTCTGATCTAGAGATTTGTAAGGCATTAGATCAAGGAACGCAAAACATTTGAGATTACTGCTTAATCAGGATAGCTCCTTCTGAGAGTCAAAGAATTAATTTAAGATACCTGGCATTTTCCAAATGCAAAGAAAAGAATGTCTGCCCATTTCCAGCTCACAGACCTCCTTCCCCACAACTTTTCTGGAAGACTGGTTGAAGAAGGTTCAACTCACATTCACCCAGACACACTGAGACAATTCTGTTCTCAGAAGCCAATCTGTCCCTCTCTTCTCTGGAATAGAAAGTCAACCTTATGCTATTCTTCAGTAAGCCTCAACACTGTCTCCTTGGGTTAAAGCCACCACAAAGGACACAGAGTGCAGAACAGAATGCCACTGCAATATGCTCAAGAAAGTTCAAAGATATTTAGAAAAGTTAGAGACTTCTAGAAGAGGAAAGGCAATGATTCAAACAGCATATCACCTTCACTGGCTCATGGATAAACTAAAACAGCATATGGATTTAATGAAATAATTTTTACAAAGACAGACCTGACCTAGCAGAATGACGAGGTTTTCCTTCCATGTCTAGTTTCTAGGAGAGCAGGGAGTATGTCTCCTTCAGCACATACAGGTTTACCATGGATATGCTTATGAGTAACACATATTAGTTTTTTGTGAGTCAACGGTGCTAAATTATATCTAAAACTGTCCTGTTTCCAATGCAGCAGGTCTGAATTGAGCTCTACATGCATGCAGCATTCAGTTCTGGCACTCTCTACAGGGACAGAGACCTGCTAACGATACATACGCAAGCGAGTGTGTGTCATCACAAAGACGTAGTGCTAAGTGGTTTCCTCTTCCTTTTCTCAACTAGCTTAAAACCCTTTAGCATGCCAAAAAATTATCTCTCTTCTGAGTTGCTACAACTCTTTCAAAAACACTTCTCTTCTGCTTAACTCCTAAGACGGCAGGTAAAACACTAGCAGCAGTCAGAGCTGCTCCCGCATGAAGCCTGAGAAGTAAACCAGCAAAGGTGGTGTCTGTAGGATAGGCCTTGCCAGCTCCAATGAATCTTGAGTGCCTTTCACGATCCTTCCCATTAACTAGGCTCCAAATATCTCCTTCACAGCTTCTCTCCAACACTTGCCCTGTGTACACTGCATCTTGGTTCTCCCACATTGCTACCATGTTCATTTGTTTTGGTTGCTGAACTGTGCAGCCTCAGGGCCCTGTTGCGTTAGATTTGGCACAGACATGGCCATTCCTCCAAGATATTGCAATATAAATAGACACCACAAGCCATGGGTGGAAGGAGAGCAGCAGCACAAAGACAGCAGGTGGCTTCCTGAAGGACTGGGGCAGAACAGGGTACCCAACAACTCATCTGTGTCTTTGCCAACACACAGTCAGGGCATGTTCCAGATCCCACAAGCCAAGCGATACAGTCCTGCTAAGAGCAACCAGTTTGGGCAAGGTCCAAAGTATCCATGAAACATAAGACCAAAACACATCTCTGCCAGCTAATAGCGATGGACTCAAAAAGGCAGAACTGTAGCTCAAGGCTTGAGCCGTATTCTGAACTCAGACCAGCAGATTGATTTTCTTGCACACTGTTCACACTCCCTGCACACCAGGACTCTGATGGACTACTTGAGAGTGAGGGAAAGCCATGAGCTCTGTAGTTGGGATACCTTCCTAGGAGTAAAGCAAGAAGACTAAAATCAGAAATATCTTCTGCTGCCTTGACCACTGGTCAGACCCTTGTTCTGTGAGCCCTCCTGTAGGCACCAGAGATTGCCACCCCATCGACACTTGTTGTGGGTGCTGTTTGATGTTTCACTGAATTCCCCCATAAGCAAGTTCTACGAATGCCCAGAGTAAAATGGCTTTTAACATGCTTGCAAACAAGAAGGACATTCCCAAAGAGGTCCTTTATCCTGAGCAGTCACTTTCACACTCTGTTGCGAAACCTGCAGACCTAGGGTGCATAAAATCTACATTTGAACTGTACTCACCCAAACCATATTATTCAATCTTGTCAGAGCTGAAATAGTTGGGTTTATGCCAGTCTCCACGGATGCCGTCTCTTCCCCTTGAAGGGAAGGCTTCAGGAGCAAATATATCTTTTAAAAAAAGAACATGGACACAGACGAGTGTTACATGCTTTCAAACACATGTTTGTTCAGCTTTCTGCATATCAGGACAATCTCAAGGATTCACGCAAGTACTGGTTGTGAGAGCACAAATCTGGCAATCCAGAAAATACATACACAGAGTGTACAGACCTTAGCATTGCCCTACTTTGCGGTGTAATGCCTTCCCACCGCCTCAACGAGACACCCCTCTGCGCAGGAAAAAGCAGCTGGCTGTGACCTGAGCAAACTGCTGGTCTTCCACATTTTGTTCTCCCTCAGACAGGTGACCTTCTGATGGCCCAAACAGATGACCCAAAAGGCAAACCGACGTGCACCAGGACAGTCTGGCATGACAGAAATGCCTTACCTTCTCTGCGACTGCCACCTCTCCTGCTGGGGTTCATTATCGGCATATGCATCATCTGTAATTTAAAGACTTTCTTTAACAAAAGCTCATCTGTTAAGAAGTCAGCGTCTCCTTCATTTCCTCAGTAGTATGTGATCACCGAAGTAATCCCAAAATTCATAATTAATTTCTCAAAAAACGAGATTACTGCTGATATTGTTGCAAAGCAGTGATGTGTCTAAGGAAGTCTGCAGCTTCAGGTTGGCCCTCAGGTCAACATATTTCGTACTTCATACCTTACCTGACCTTCCTGCAGGGCAGATACAGCCAGGAGAGCAGAGTCAGCCTGTTGCAGTCACACAGGGCACCTCTTCGACTCATTTATCTTTTAAAATGTTTATTCGTCTCATCACTCTTTTAAAAGCTCTCCAAACACTCTACTTTTGTTGGTCGCTATCCCAGGAATACGATCCCAGCCTCAATCAACCCCAATTCCTCCTCCTATCCAAATGCCACCCGTACTATGGGAGCTACACCTACACCATCCACGGTAAACCAGGCTGAGATCCCTCAAACTGAGTTACAGCTCTAGAGCAAGAGCTGCGGCACACTTGCTGCAGCCCTCAGCAGAAATAAATACTTCTCTTTTCATGTGCAATAATTCCCTTTGGCATTTTTTCCTTATTAACATTGCAGGAAATATATTCCCCAGCAGGAATATTGGCAGCAGTACTGAATTTTAAGTGATGGTTAAAGCAGACTTGCAGGAAGATCTCTGCTTGTAAAAGCAAGTGTTTATACTGAGTGCCCTATTAAACAAGATTTATGCCTAACCCACAGAGGACAGACTGAACATCCAAGACCATGTTACATATTTCAGTACTTCACATGCAGTCTTTCTGCTCTGCAAATCAAGAATTCTTGTGGCATATTCACCACCTAACTCTTAGTAGAGATTCTAAACAACAACAAAAAATAACTGCAAGCTAATTTGGCAATTCAAGCCAAGAGAAGCGACACAGAGTCCTATTTGCTTCAAATTATTCATTTAGTCACTTGCACCTTCCAAAAATAAAATCTGTCTGTATCCTCTGGCACCTTGCCAGTGAAGCTATCTTTGTTCCCTGAATGCAATCCTCAAGCACAACACTCACTGTAGATCTGTAAGTGCAGGCACCCAGGTTTCATGGAAAAAGTGGACACTGGCATGATTTGAAAACAGCCAGTAGGCATTCACAGGTTGGGTCAGCATTTAATCACACCTTAAAAACCAAATAAGAGCTCAAAGAGGGAGCACAAATGTTGCTAGAGCAAGTGTTATTCAGCTACACTGCGGTTACACCCTCAGCTCAGAGCCGACCTCCAACTGCAAAAGGAGTTGCAGTTCACACATAGACACCTGATTTCTCCTTAAAAGAGGATAAGCATAAATTTCACTTCTCCAGGCAGCACAAATCGTTTTTCCCCTTCCTTACCTCCTCACTGCTCATTGATTCGGAGCTGGACATACCACGATGGCACTGCACGATAACGTTCGAGATCAGCTCCCCAGAGACTTCCACAACACTTCTGCAGAAAGTGGTTGGCTGTAACAGACCAAAAAACAGAGCAACACTACAGTACAGATCCTCTCACGGGAGTTTCACTGGGAGTCGGATTTTAAAAACAAATTCCAAATGGGAAAAACTCAAGCAAGATTATACACCTAACAAATTATTGGAGCAGACTGTGGCCAGAAGAATGTATTCTGGTAGCATATGTCTACACACAAGTTGTGGCTCCACAGCTCTGTGTTAGCTGTATGAAGCCTTGAGCCTGCTCGAGGTAGAAGAAAATCTCCAAAGCCTTTTCATGGCTCTGGCATCACCAAGCACAAACAAAAGAGCTGCACAGGGCTATGCTGACGGCAGCTCCAGCTCTACAAGTTAAACTACCTTTAAAGAAGTTGTCTCCTTGATTTGATAGAAGCTCCAGCAAAACCTACACCCAAGTTTGGAAAACAGAAATCCTCACACCATCTTTTGTATTGTATTGCCCCAAGGAGAAAAGAAAAGAGATGGTGTCTGTTGAGGATACAATGATAATTTCACAGAAGCCAACTCTTGCATCTTTAAAGAAAACCTAGCAACAACCAGCAATTCCATGTTGTCCTATCTACAGGCACACACAAACTGCTTAGCTCAGCAGTAGTGATACTCAAAGAGACACTTGCCCTCTTCTTCATGGGAAAAACTACCTCCTGGGGTAGTAACATGACTCAAAACTTATGAGGAAAGCCTTTGTGCCACCTGTTCAGCATCTTCCCAAAATCCCTCCTCTTCCCTAAAGACTGTTCCCAGGAAGGACAGCTATGTTTGGCTGTACTCACAGAGGGAAAAAGAGGCGAGAAGAGCTCAGCTTGGAGCAGAACAAAGAACCAGAGATCATTTCTGTGGAAGCCTGGCATACAGTATGGCATCACTGCACACAGGGACTCGAGCTGCTCCGCATACTTTGTACAATTTGTGCAGGCAGTTAGGACACAACCACTCAGAAGCTTGCAACGGGAGCCACGCTTTGTCAAAAATCACTGTGCACAGAGAAGTCCAGATTCAAAGACAATGTATTTACACCAAAGCTGGTCATCTAAGAAGCAGAGAGCAGCAAGAGCTATATCAAGAGCCTTATCTGTGTTTATTTCCAGCTGAAAAAGAGAGTTGAAAACCTGAAAAAGATCAGTGCTGTCAGCACAGAGTGGGAATCTGCACTACCTAGGACAATGTCCTTCCTATGATGTCTTTATGCACAACAGACAAAAGCAGGTCAAATGTCAGATTTTCAACCTTGTTACCTTAGAAAAGAAGCCGTATCTTCCCTTCCAGGCTTTGGTCTCATAGCACACAGACACTTTCACTACATGCTGCTCCGTGACATGCATCCTCTCTCCAGCTCAGAGCAGTTCCTCTGTTGCCTGGCAGGCAGAAGGGTTTCCCAGCACTGACACCAACCCTTCCCACCTAACAACCACCCGATGCCATAGGTTGTGTTTGTTTAGGTTTGGTTTTGTTTTCAGAAGGCCAGCCATTCCTCATTCTTCAATACCAGCAGTGTTTCAACACTTCCAGCATGGAGCGGAGTGGGGGGTTCACATCCATATCAGAGGCACTTACCACGAAAGGCCCCATTTTGAAGTCACACGTGAATGGGTCTCTCCGTGAAGCTTTCGTGCACACAGTTTCACGAATGCTGAACTGTAGCTCTAGCCTATATGCATCGCTGTTCCACATGTCAACCTGATAAAAGGAAGGCCAGCAGAAGATGTAATTAGTGCCAGTTATTCTTCTATGCCCATAACATAGCAACCTTGCTTCTTTGTCAAGTTCTGCAAGATGTAAGGGCATCATGGGTCAGCACCCAATTTAGAGCAGATTAGTGTGTGAGAAAGGGCATTTCCATGGGGGAAAGCCTTCCATGGGGGTTTCAGTTGAAACCCCACAGCCATTGCAGGATCCTCCTACATCTCAGAGTCGGCTGGGGGGGAAATGTAGCTGTGCAAAGGCAGATAAGCATTGCATCACTCCTGCATGCTACCTCCTCTTCTGCATGCTAACAGCTCTGCTTCAGATATCCAGACTGCTGAGAAGTCTACCACAACTACATGACTTTGAAAGTAAACCACACCACCACAAGAAATTGAATGAGTGCAGTTTATAGAGTCACTCCCTGTCAGCTCAGGTGCCTCCATGGGCACTGCAAGCCTTAGAGAGTTTGGCTCCTTTTGTTGAGACATTAGGATTTTCTTTTCTCCTCCTCACAGTCTCATCAATGTTTTAGCTCAAGATGGAACACTCAAAAGAAAAAAAAAACAAAACAACAAAACCAAAACCTAACAAACAAAAAACCCCAACAAACAAAAACCCTACTGTTTTCAAGCACTTTTTTTTTTCCCCCAAACTAGATGAATGGAAAAGTCGTCTCATCATTCCTTCCTGCAGAAGGCTTGATACATGCCATCTATGGAAACAGAACAGTTCTGAGGTTGTTCAGGAACATGGATGTGCTAACTTTAAATTAGGAAGCCTTAACCCCTTAACTCTGGGTATCTGATATAATTCTTAGCAACACAAATTAAAATAGATAAGGATTTCCTGCTTGCATTTAGTCACTAGTAGATTTAATTCAGAATTGGTGTGTGGAGACAGATGATGTAAACACAGACTGGAAGAAGAATCCTGAATGTGTTTGTGGTGGCTTTTAATTAGCAGCGCAGACGTTAGGCTGAGAACCAGGTTACTTTATGCCCAAAGCAAAGCAGTTAGCTGGAGGCATTTAAAAACACTGATTTTGAACAAAATCTTACAAGACATCCCTCAGATTTCTACTCTAGGGGTGGAAAATTTAAACTCCTAAAGTATTTTTAATTACAAACCAGCGTACAAAGAATCTTTAGGTTCCTACAGCCACAGCTTCACATAATGCCCCAAACCCACCCTCTTCCAAGCAACATCAGAAAACTCCAACTAAATCTGGGTTTCCAGGGTTGGTTGAAAAAAGAGTTTTCCACCACAGCAAAGCATATTTTAGGTAAAGGATCTCTGTTGTCTGCACACTTACTTTTGAAACGTGGCTCCTGATGACACCGTACAGGTTCGTCCCCCACGACTGGGAATTGATCCTTGCAAGGGAAGCATTGAGAGCCTCTTCTGTGACAGGGAGTTCATAGTCGTACACTGGAAACCCTGGGACAGACGCATCGTTCCATTAGATGTTCAGTGCAGTTCTTCCCAAAACCACCATAAGAAGGAAGAGGTGGTTCCATTCTGAGCAACTTACCTGAACACGAGAAAATGCTCAGCATAAGGACAAAAATTAAGATCCTCATAGTGTGACTTCCAAAATCCTCCGGTCCTTTCCCTTCCTAAGCAAAGGTTTCCAGTGCATGTTCCTCTGTCTTTATATAAATGTAGCCTTGATCCCACATCTGACCTTCCTGTGTCCAAGCTGTGCTACAAACATTGCACTTTAAACAGAATTGATCCGAGAGCAAATATTTACTGTCAGCTTTTCTCCATTTAGCAGCAGTGCTCCAATAAGAGAGGGGTTGCAGTGTCTTTTTCCCAGGACTGCAGCTGAAAGGTAGCACTGAATTCCCCATCTCTCCATAGCCAAAGGCAGAATCTTGTTATTTTGTTCACTTTTAGCCATTAGTTTTCCACGTGGTGAGTCAACTCTTTCCTTAGCAGCGTACCCAGCACTCTTGTGTCTCAGCAGCGATTGGAAGCACTTACATGCTGGCATTCCCAGAGAAGGGGACGATTCCCCAGCACAGAATGGGAGCCCACCCATGTAGACCCATCTGATACAATCACCCCGAAAGCCAAAGCCTCCAACAGAAGCCTCCCAGACACGAGGCACACGGCAGATCCTTGGGACACCCCAGGTCTGTTTGTCTTGGGACCTCCTGGGACCTCTGCTATTCGGTGCATGCCAGAACTCCCACATTGCTCTCACTCACCGAGCCCAGCTAACCAAAAAAGTGAGTGGCTGTGGACATTTGGCTTCCCCTGTCAGATCCTCCTGATGCTCAGGCTTCAGTTTCAGAACAGAAATTAATGGGGTTTTTGAAAAATTATGGCCCAACTTCAGTACTGAAAACACAATAAGGAATGAGCTAGATACAACACCTCAGCTCTCGGCTAACTGGAGCCAGACTGCAACGTGTCCTCCACACCCTCTCCAACACATGGCGCACAGCACCTGCTAGTCTTGCTTTCCAGATACAGGCAATCTATCTTATCACTCTACTACAACTACCCCACAACAGAGCCACAGAAACACTTCTGGTAAGGTTCAGAGAAGCACCTGGGTTTTAAGCGCTTAAAGGCTGTCCATGGGAGCTGGGAGGGAAACTGTGGCCTTCAAACAAGTTCACCCACTGCTGACCATTCACAGGCACAAAAGTGTCTCACCACATTCATTTTGAAGATCCCATGTGCGAAATTCCTCCATTAACCTTCAAATTGCAGTTCCACTTGAATTATGTGGCATAAGATAATTTTAAAAACTGTTGAAATTACACTCAAAGAACAACAGGGGAGCATACAAAGTACCAAAGCTCAGATTTAACAAGGAAGAGGATGAAGTTCCTTCAGTTGTCAGATGGCAGGAGGGCAGTCAATCACATGCTGGGAGAATCTGACTCCTTGGGTCACAAATGGAGCTGGATAAGTATCACTCACACTAAAAGTACTTTAAGGCAAAAACATGTAAAATCAATGCTCTTCTAAGACACAACTGCCCAGGTGTGGGCCCTGATGGTCACTGGATTCACTCCTCATTTTTCCTGTGAGATCCTAGAAAAGGAACCTGTTGAGCCATGGTACAAGCCCAGGAAAGAGTTTGTGTGTCAGCTGGTAGAGCTCCATGTTAGGACAGAGATCGTGCCAGGAACAAGCTGTGCCAGGGAGGGACGAGCAGACATGGCGCCAAACAGGGACCTTTCCAGGGACACACTACTGGCTCGTGCCACACCACATGTGCCGTCCCGCCCAAGTGCTGCTCTCGGAAAGGTGGATGTGGCTGCATATTCGAAAGAGGGGTGGGCATTTTTTACCAGCCAACTCTGATTTCAGCATTGGGAACATGATCAAAAACGTTGACTGAAACTTTGCCCAGTCAAAAGCCAGAGCCTTTTCTGTACATCCATTCTCCTTGTTGACTGCAGCTGAAGACGCTCTCTCCCAGCTCTTGGACACACTCATCTGTATTAAGGTCTGCCCTTCCTGCTTCCCAGTTCTCCTTAACTGCTGTCCATGTCACAGGGAGGCCCCGTGTCCTGTGGCCACAGCCCCATCAGAGCACCACAATACAGAGGATTTAAACTGAGCTGGAGATTCTCAAGAACAGAGTCTGTTGCGCTATACCCAACTTTTCCGCAACCAGAGTCAAGACCATGCTGCTTCAGGTGAAGGAGAAAACTTTCCGTTACACTTTGACCTGCTTCTACAGTGGTTTCTCTGCAATCAATTGTGCTGCTGCTGCAGTAATGAAACACAAGAATTGAGACAACTCAAATCACTTGAATGGAAAAAACTTGGCATCCGGAGCCCCAAGGCTCTTATTGTTTTCCAGCATGCTTCACCACCAACTTGCTGCAGCAGTTTGGATAACATTTAGCCTTCAACTTCATCTCTGGAAAAGGAACCATTTGCCTCTTGCAGGTGGGGACCGGTTAATATTCCACCAGAATCTGAATATGTAAAACTGCTTCCTAACTGCCGAGCCACAGTGCTGTAGCCAGTCCAGTAGTAACTTTAACTTCTGAACAGGGTTTAAAGATTTTCCTTTTAGAGTAGCTACTAGGAAATGATGCCAGTAGGATTGCAGTAATGCTGAGTGGGGCTTGAAAATAAAATTGTTTAATGGAATGGAAGTTCCTCTGCTTTGCTTTGCAGCATCCAGAGAATGGAGATGTTTGCTATTCCACCTCTCTGAATCCTGGCTCATTAAGTCTGTAATGAACTTGGTAAATATTTCTGCTGTCTTTCCACAGATACATTATACACTCCAGTAGATTCATGCTACAGCAAAACTGGTTCCATCCACTGTCCGTGTCAGCGGCGCTTTTGGGTTAAGGGCGCTCAACCCAGAGGCAGGAGCTGAGGAAGAGGCAGAAACTGGGAGTGGGCAGGATGGGAAGAAGGTGCAGAATAGAGGCTCTGTGAAGAGAACAGGCTCGGGCACACCCTGGCAGGAGGAAAGGTAAATCTGAGCAGGGTGCAATGTTGTCCCCTCTCACAGGTTACGGATCTCCACAGGTAGCAGATCAAGGATGACACGCTCTTGAAAGGGCAAAGCATCCTTCCCTTCCTCTAGAGACCAGCTCTCGCCACATGCCGATAAGGACTCTACCACCAGTTGCTAGGTGCTACAAGCCATTTTGGTGAGTGGTGCTGTGGCACATGGAGAAGTAACTGAAAACAGGGCAAAACAAAGCAGAGAAGGTGCGAAAAGTGAGACGATAAGTGTTTCTGACATGTTGCCTGCTGCCCAACTACTGCTGCCTTCCACATCCCCAGGAATTACACAGGCTTTCATGGGAAGACAACCCAGACACCAAGTAGCACTGGGGAGAAGCCACAGATTTAGTCTGCAGCTTTACAAAGGCTTCCAATTGCAGTGGCAGCAACAGAGCTCACAACGTTTCTGAACAGGATAATGTTTATTTTTTTCCCCAGTTAACCAGACTGAAGAAGTTTGTGAAGATTTTTAGAGAGAGCTTGCAGAGCAGACAGAAAAAGCATATGGGCACATACATATACATCTTTTTAGAAAGCAGAAATGTTATAGTTAAATCCCCAAGAATACAAAACCTCTTGAAACTTGAGAGGAGGCGAGATGGAGACCCTTTTAATTTAAGAAACTGAAGGACTAAACTTTGACTTTACTACCAGTAAGTTCCAGATGCCATGCATCTTGGGACAGAAGGAGGGGGTTGTATCCAATTTAATCTACATAGCAAACAGACACGCGCTATTTAAGAAAAGAGCAAATCAAAGAGCTTCTGTTAAATGACTGTTTTCAGACCACTTTCACTCCTAGCAATCTTCTCAGCTCTATTCCCAGGCAACTGGGAGAACAATAATTTCTCTTTGTGAGTGACATTTGGATAATTACAAGATGTGTTTTCATTTAAAAAGTAAATCATCCAGCATCATCACATGTCTGTACTCTGAAAATAGTCTTAACAGCATCCCAGGCACTGAGGAGCTATTCTGAGCCCTTGTTTCCTGGACTTTTAGATAACAGATGAAAGTTAATGATGTCCCTTCAGATAAAAGAAAACTCAATTAAATGCAAAATAACGGGGCTTTTTTTGTGTGTTTTTTTTCCCCCCTAGTTCTCGCAGCATTGCATTGGCAAAACGAAAAGGGTCCCTAAAACTTCTTTTCACACATCAGAAGCTAACTCTTGTATTGACATCAGCTGTCAGAGGTAGGAGAAAGGCTTCTACATTTTGCTCAGAATAACAGAGGCTTGGTGACCTGATCCATAGCTCATACTCACTGACAGAGACTCAGCTTTGATTCCCTTCAGGTCTCATCTGCATGTCCCTCAAGAAATTAGCAGACCATTGTACAGCCAGTGCAGACACTGCCTGTGGGCTGCTGAACGTTCTCCAGCCCTTGACTGCTTTGGATGGAGAATAAGTATTTTTTTCTTCCCATTTCTCTAGCTGCTCTAATGCTCTCTAATAAGATGGTACCCTCTGCATTTCTCAGTCCTGCATTGAGCGTTCTGCTGGAAAGCACTTGAAGATTTGGTGGTCGAAAGGTGAGTAAAGTGAAGGCAAGTGAATATAGCGACACCCCAGCTTCCCACATCCACAGTATTAAAAATTAAACCAGATGCATTCTGTAAGTCTGGAGTTTATACCATGGCAGTTTCATACTCCTAAAGGGTTGCTGATGCTCTGGGAGAATTCACGGCGTTGTTCTATGTCAAGACTGAAAATCATTGGAACTGATCTCTCAACAGTAATTTTACAAGATTAAAGCAAACATGTTACTAAGCGCACAGAGGTAGTGCCTAAGGCCTTTTGCACCGCGTTTTTGAGATGCATCATACGTCCTCATCTAACGAACACAAACTAAACAGCTTCTACTGTTGCTGCTGGAAGTGGACTTTGAGAGTGAAGCAAGAAAAAACACAGATTACAGCAAACAAAGCCTCAGTAACACACAGTGGATGACTCTTCCCAAACATCACAGGCTGCAGCAGAATCTCAGAGGCCTCACTTCATTGCTTTGAGCCTTTGAAACTTTAAATATTTATATTTCCCGTGCCTGCCAGGTCAGCAGTAATAGCTTTTACGGGCCGCTGGCACAACTTCATTGCTGGCGCAACGCAAACATCACCTCCAGACCCAGAGGTTGTTACCTGAAAAGCCAGAGCTACATCTCTTTTTAAATTTATTTCTTTTTTTTCAAGTTTTGCTGAACGTACTGATCATTTCCAAGGCTTTCTCCTAGAGCACATTCTCTGTTCTGCTGTTACACTCTTCTGCATTCTTAGTGAAAATTACCTGAAACCACCAGTCAAACCAAGCCCTGGTAAAATTCAAAATCCTAGGCAAAACCAGGCAAAACATTCACCTCCCACTTCTGCTAAGTGCAGTGACCAGTGTCACACTCTGTCCCCTGGGAGCTTCATGCTGTCATTTATTGTAAGTAGTTTTGCACTGCTGAAGTGGGCTCAGCCTTTCTGGCATTCAGGCACATTACCAGCATCTCCTTTTAATACTATTCCAACCTCAGCATCTGTGTAATTCAACACACAAAGAGTTGTTTCTGGTAGCAAGTCATGAGAAGGAACATGAGTCATGAATTTTTACTATGAATTATTTTTTTTAAAAAGTTATTTCTTCAAGTTACATTCTTTCGCTTAATAAAAAGGTTTAGAATCTTTTTGTAATTTCCCAGAGGCATTAAGATCCATAACCAGAAAAATCAGAAGTCCAGACAAACTTCAAGGATTTTTAAATACTAAAGCTGTCACTTTAATCTGTTTTTTTAGAGTCTGTGAGCAGTTACACAAGGTTTTAAACACTGGATAAAAAGTCACTGGCGGTGAGCTTTAAATCAGCATATATTTCAGATAATTACTTCAGTAATGAGGAGCAAAACCAAGAATTAGCCAAACAGGCAATTGCAGGCACTGTTTCGTCTCATGCCTTGCAAGACAGCAGCCCGGCATTTAGCAAGGGATGCAAAAGTCTCAGGGTACACATAAAACCACAGAGATTTTCAGATGCTGAAAGGGTCCAGTCTGGTGCCTGAGGTTGAAAGCAAAGAGAAACCCCAGAAATCCCTTCTGGTCCTGGTTCAACACATGGTGCCCAGCCACATTTTTCTGTTTGAAAAAAAACCAACTCACTGCCAAACCCAAGGATGCTGTCTCTTTAGAGACACTCCTAGAAACATCTCACTTGTAATCACCCTAAGAAGCAGAGGCACTGGCTGCAGAATTGTTTACCTGAGCCCATAGAGAACAAGTAAGTGCAAAAAGTAGACGAAGACTGGAGAAAAACGCACAAGGACAGAGCACTGCAGCATGCCAGTCCGTTGGGGAGCCCAGGGTGGAGGCCTCCTGCAAACTCTCCTCTTGAGGGGAAGCCCTCAAACGCAAAAATCAGGTACCCAACCCTCCCTCCTCCACGTACACAGATACCTCCAGGCACACAGATACCTCCAGGCCACTGCTCGGCACAAGCACAGTCAGGAGCCGACACAAAACCCAGGAACAGCTTGATAGCTCCTATCTGACCTACACCAGATTCCGCCACCAAGCCTTCTCCTCAGCACCCCTTTCTCCCAGGATCGAGAATACCACAGACCCTGCTCTCCCAGATCAGACACGGCATGAGCCCCCATGTCCTCCCTGTTGAAAAGATACAGCAGAGGGGTGTATTTTTTTTTAAAGTAACTCATTTAATTACTTGGAGCAATTAGGTTTATTAATTCATTCAAGGGCTGTGCTTGGGCATCTGACAAAGGCTTAGATGAAACAGCCAAAAGGGATTTGTCTTGCACATCTGCTGACACTTTTCCCTATGAATTGCTGAGGGCCACGCAGGTGAATCAACTCCAATTCCAAGCACGCTGCTCTCAGAACAGGTACTGTCAGCCCACTGTTATTATTCAAGCCAGGCTGCCTAAGCTCACGTTTAATATCCGACAGAATTAAAGCCCAAAGCTAGAATAAGGCCTCTCCTCTCTGACAGACACCAAACCCAGACTCCTCAGGACACAGTCCACACCATTTCCTGAGGCAAGACAAGATACTCTAGAGTCCAACCAAGAAGTAGCTATTGCCTACACCCACATGGAAGGCGTGGGTGTATAGAGCAAATCAGCTCCAGGGTTGAACCACAGCAGAAAAGCCTGAGCAGGAAAGCCATGGGGCACCTGCTGCACCCCTCCACGCTACCAGTCTGCCCTAAATCTGCCAGTATTCCAGCAAGCAAGAGACATTCAAATTAGATACAGCCTGGTGTCCTGCAGCAGAGGGGGCACGAAGCAGTTTCACAGCCCCTAGGACCGCTCCTGATAAACACCTGTACCCCATGGCCCTCCTGGGGACGCAGAGCAGATCCTGGCTCATAACAGTCAGTAAGCACTTTGCTCAGTCTCTTCTGAAACAGAGACTTTGCAGCACTGTTGTAAATTCTGGTAGTTCTACCCCCTTGTACGTGGATGTACACAAAGCTTGAAACCGCCTGTGGCAGCACCATGGGACCAGGAGCTGAATCTGCATTCCCTATCATGCAACGCAACCTATGCACCCAGTCTGCAAAAGCTAACTGATCCTACCTAGTTCACAGGGTTACTGTGACACTTCTCCCTCTGCTTATGCTTTGAGGAAATCCTTGAACGCCTTGGTTTGATTTCACAATAAACTCACTAAAGTTTATCTGCAAGCATCTGTCAGCACCTTCAAGCATCACTCACCAGCTTCTTCAACTCTGCTTCCAGCCAAACTGAGCAAACATTTCCAAGGGAATTCTCTGCTTCACCACTTGCATCCTAGGTAGACAATTATTTTGTCAAGTTTATTTAAACATGCAGCTTGCTGTTCCAAACCGTAACTTGCTCTACTGCGTCTGACTGGGACAGAGTTAGTATTCTTTACAGCAGTTGGTTAAGATCAGCAACCAAAAGAGTGTTGGGAACACACGGATGTTCCAGCTACCACTGAGCAGTGCTTGCACAGCCATCAAGGACTTCTCTGCTTCTCAAGCTGCCCCCCAAGAAGTGGGTTAGGGGTGGGCAAGAGATCGGGAAGGGGCACAGCCAGGACAGCTGCCCAAAGGGATGTTCCATGCCACATGGTACCATGCTTTTGGGTTTTTTCTTAAAAAAAATTTGATTCCCAAACTACAAGGCCTTAAGGGAAATACACTGTCACAGGTCTTGAGCAAAAGTTATCCAAAGCAACTAAATCTATACAGGTGCAGCTCCAGCAAGGCAGAAACACTTGGTGTGCTCAGGTTTCCCTCAAGAAGACATTTGTGGGAGTCAGCTATCAAGTATTCCCAATCTAAGTCCATTAGCAAGAATTTACAGAGATTAAGTTTTACAGTTACACTCCAACATAGGCTCTAGGACCTCGTCACCACATGGACAACAAGCCAAGTACAAAACAGTGCACAAACATTCTGAATACTTCGTAGCTCAAATTCTAGACTGATACCAGTCACACAACAAAAACCCGTTTCTAATATCCAAACAGAACCTCTTATGAGTAATGCCTATTTGCTCACTATGTTGAGAGCAGAAAAGGAAATAAAAATTTTGTTTGTGAATAAATTATTCATTACAAATCAGCCTTCTTTAGCAACTGGATGCACTCGAAAAGGGGCAAAAAGTTTTCCTGTACAAACCAAGGAAATCTTAATCTCGAGCAGTTCTGCTGCAGGCGATGCAGCCACAAGGCTACAACCTCATCCTGCATTTTTGCTCCTGCTGAAACAATCCTGTATTTATGAGTCTGACATTTCACAGAGAGCAAATTTATTGCATTCAAGGTTTAATTACAGTCCATGATTAATTTCCAAGTTACATAAATCCTTTCTCACAATACCTGCAGGTCAGCCACCGGCCCAGGCAAGCAGAATGCTTTCAATCTTCACTTACTCATACATCCTTGCTTGAGCCAATATTTTTAACTGTCTATCATTTTAGTGTCTCCCAGACCAAGCCCACATTGCAGATAAAACACAGTGTTTTTCAGCTATTTAACATGAAGAGCAAATTTATATCTTTTAAGCAAATACTCTTAAAAAAAACCAAAAAGATCATTTTATATGATCTCGGTTCACATTCCTTTTCACAAGAAATGTTTCCTGATTGTAGAAAACTCATATCATAAATTCACAGGGAGATTATTAGATTTAAATATTTCTTAGATGATAGTTTTACAATGTTGTTATTGGAAATACATTAACATCCTACACAAAAAAAAAAACAATAGGAATGGCATAAAGCAAGAGCTACTATCCACTTATACCGGGGATGCAGGAAAATAACTCCGACACAAAGTTGCCTTGAGACAGTATCATATCAATGTTTTACATCAAATTAATAATGGAAAAGCAGGAGACAGCCAGGGGCAAAAACATGTAAACCACCTCCTTTGTGAGGAAATACAGCCTGTCTTATTTACAACACCCAGGCACCGCTTTCCTGCTGAGCTCCCTACGGCAGGCTCCAGCAGCGTGCGCACCCCTCCTGAACAAGCGGCACAGCCTCAGGCATCATCCATCCCACGCGGAGCCTTGGATATCGGCAGCGGGCCATGATGCATACTCCCTTACCTGCAGTTCTCCATCCTGTGCCAGGGCCCTCGACCCTGAGGATAGAGGCAGGATGTTTCCACAGGAAAGCAGTTTGTACCACGAGATGGGGAAGGCATCCGTGAGGTCAGGGCAGACCCAGCAGGACAGGTATGTCCTGAAGGACATCTGAAGGAACATCATCGTGCTTGATGTGTAGGTACCTATGCAAGCTCAGTATCAGCTGCCTCAGTTTCCAGCACAGCCCAGTATTGACCAGCCATCCACTCGTGGAAGGAGGACTGCTGGGAGGTTTTTGCTGGGCAATACATAAAGGCCAACTTGTGTACAGGTCGTATCCCCTCGCATACCCGCAATGTCATCCTCAAACCAGACAAACCCTCCCATGTCTCCAGAGAAGAGCAAACAGCACCCAGTAACAGCTGCCCAAAACCCCTACCTCATTCTCTCCAAGATGCACAGAAAGGGCGCTAGAATATCATGACACTAAATTTATGCATCCACAGCTTAGATTAGTGTGCAAAGGAAGTAAAAAGCAGGATACATCTGTCACCTCCTGGGACACAGCAGCAAAAGCCAGGCAAATGCATATTGTTATGGATTAAAAATGCCTAAATAGGTAAGATACGCATAAGTGTGTGGGGAAAGACCTTTTAATTGACAGTTCTCATTGCTGTACTGAACTGACCTTGTCCCAGGAACTAGGCTAGCCACCAACTCCCTTTCCTCCAAAGGGATTTACCCAAATTAATAGTTTTCTTGGGGAAAACAAACACACACTTAAACCTTTTCAGAACAGGCTTACTTCTCCAAGTGTGTATCCGGATTCAGGTTCAGATTTAAAGTCCCAGGCCCACTGTAAACACAAGCTGGCTGCTGTCTACACAGCTCTGAGCTCCTGCCTCCAGTCATGAGAGCAAAACCAGCCAGTTCTCAACAAGAGATCAGACCTCTCTTCCCACAGGATGCTCTTTCAAGCAATATCCGAGACTCTCCACTGTGCACATTTTTCATGCTTGCTCTGAACAGCCTTTGGACAACAGAGCACAACCTGGCTCAGACCCAGTGTCAGCAAACCCCAAATACTGTCAGAGGAAGAAGGAGCAGCTGCACCTTCAGCCATTTTACAGTAATGTCCAGGACAAACCAGAACTACTTCTCATTTTGTTTGATTTCTGACTACGGCTTATGCAGGGGCTGGGATTCCTGAGTTGTGAGGACCGGGACTGGATGCAGCACTCCAGCTGCTGCCTGACAAGCAGTGAGTGGACTGGGACAATCACACATCTGTCTCAGCTAGCAATGTCCCTGTGGCTGCAGCCCAGATCCCATTGGCCTTTCTTGCCGCAGCAGCACACTGCAGACTCATATGCAGGTGGTTGTCCACCAGAACCCCCAGGTCCCTTTCAGCAAGGCTGCTCCCCAGCCACACAGATCCCAGTCGGTACTGGGCTCTTTGGTTATTGCATCCAAGGTGCCAGACTTTGCACTTGTCTTTGTTCAGCTTCATGCTGTTCTTGCTAGCCCACTCTTCCAGCCTGCCTAGGTCTATCCCTTCTGATATGTCCACCTCACCACCCCGTTTGGTGGCATCAGCAGACTTGGTGAGGGTGCTTTCAATTCCATTGTCCACGGTGTTGAACGGCATGCGACCCAGTATCGATCCCTGGGGATCACAATTCTGACAGGCTACCAGCCTGAGTGAAAACCGTTACCACCCATTGAGAATTATCTCTTTTTCCTCTAATTTCCTACCCATCCTGCAGATGACCCATCTGATCTTGTTCTTGTCAGTTTTTCCAGGAGAAAGCTGTGGGAAACAGTATCAAACACCTTGATGAAGTCCAGGTAAACAACATCCACTGCTCTCCCCATGACAACAGACATTATTTTGCTGTAGAAGGTGATTCAGCGAATCTGGCATGGTCTGCCCTTGGTAAATCCATGCTGGCTTTTCCCAGTCACTTGCTTCATTTGGTTTGTAATTATTTCCAGAAGGACTTCTTCCATTACTTTCCTAGGGACTGGAGTAGGACTAATGGGACTGTAGTTTCTTGGACCCTCTTTTGGGCCCTTCTTCTAGATGGGTAGGACATTTGCCATGTTCAAATCAATAGGGACATTCCCTGATCTCCACAACTTTTTAAATATTATAGATAGCGGCCTTGCCACCATCTCAACCACCTCTCAATGCCCTGGGGTGGATTCCATCCAATTTACATGGTTTGAGCCCTTGCAAGAGCCTGCTGACCAGCCCCTCCTCCACTCCTGCTAGGTTGACACATGCATTATTATAGCTACTTGATCTGGTAATCTGGGGTCCAGCTACGCAAATAAAGACACAGGCAAAGAAGGTATTGAGAACACCTGCCTTGTCAGCATTATTAGTCACCAGCTTCCCTGCCATGTTTAGTAACAGTTTTGACAGTATGCTGCTTTTTTTTTTTTTTTTGCTTTTAAGCACATCCAAAACTCACTGTTAAGGCAGGGTGGTCTCCTGTTCCGCCTTCTTCTTTTGCCTTTGTAGGAGATGGACTGAGGTGGCCACTGCTCATGAGGAGGCCCTGTCTTTTGAGAATTGTTCTTGGTCACCCTTTGGTGAGACTGCCCTGCCCTCCACCAGACCCCGCAGAAGGAGGTAGGAGATAAGGAACTTGCCAGGAGCCAGTAGCCTAGCTGGGCTCCCAGGCAATGAACGCTTTCCGCAGCTCCAGCTGCGGTCCAAGGTGGTGGCGGAGGGGTGAGCAGGAGATGAAACAGCAGTTATTCTCAGCAATGAACACCTAGGAAATATGCAGGCAATACCAGGAATAAAGCTTCAGAACTTCCTTCTCCAAGGGCAGCATCCTCTTACTTAGCACCCAACCCATCCACCCCTGTGTAGAGAAGGCCATTCTCCTAAAATCCATTGCCAGTTTTCTCTGCAGCATAGAGACCCAGGCCAGAAGGAAAAAGATCCTCTTGCATCTGTGAAGGTAATGAGACCTTCAGAACAGGGACTGACCATACTGGAAGACATTTCCATCATGAACTGACGTTGTTGCTCTCCATCTCCGCACAGAGCACATGAGGCAAAAGAAAGGCAGGACCAGGACCTGTGCGCTTCAGGGCCCAAGTTTTCAGCTCTTTCACCTCCACAAAGAAAAGGCACACAGATAAGATGAAGAAGCAGGACTGTTTATTTGCAGAAGGCCAAGCAGAGGGATGGGCTGGGAGCAGGTGAAAGGGATGGGAAAGGCCACAGGGCTGGAGCTGTCATCCTAGAGGGCAGGGAGAGGCCAGGAGCCACCCAACTTTCTGTAGAGAGCCTACAGATTCTCCCTTCTTGGCTGGGTGGTCCCAGGTCCCTGTTCCCCTGCCAGGACACCCACAACACCCAGCCAGCACTTGGCTGGTGCTGGGCTTTGGAGGGAGCAGAAGGCTGGGCGCTCCTGGGGAGCTGCAGTGCTGCCCTGCTGCCAAAGCCCAGCTGGGTCAGGGGTCCGTTGGCATCCCCGGGTGCAACGAGCCTGGAGAGGAGCCCACGGGGCCACACGCCCAAGGGAAGGGAGCATGAGTCGGTGCAGGCTGGCGGCAAAAGGCTGCAGCAGCAGGCATGGACAGACTCCAGGATTTTGATTTTTCAGAACATGGTTCAAAATTACATTCAGCATTTTACAAGAGGACAGATCACTAGAACTGCTGGCAAGTACACTGCAGGCTTTATATGTGAAAGGAATTAACTAAACACACATTTTTCACATTCAAGGCATACAAACAACATCAGAAAAAAGAAATTCTAGAAGGGAAACTTATCTCAATAATTTATGATGCAAGCTAACTGAAGTCAATGAAAGCCTGAGTCCTTTATAAACTTTTTAACAGCAACACAAATACTTCCACATGTAAACAAGCAACGCTGCTATTGATAGTGCTGCATCCCACAGGATCCTGTAATGCATGGCATACGGTAAAGTTAAGTAACATGAAGCAGAAACAAAATAGCAATAACCTTCCTGATAATGTCTCACCACACTCTTCCCTGTAAAACTATTTGATTTTCAGCAACAAAGATAAGCAGAGCAGCAGCTTCAGTGAAGGATGCATGCAGATGCTGGCCCCCTCGGTCAGGAAGCTGCACCTCAATCAGCTACATCCCAGAAGTAGAAACTGTACTGAAACAATATCCCTGTACTGAAGCAAACACCAAAACATACAAAACTGTCTTGTCTTCACCATCTTGGACCAACATGTTTTCACAGCAGCCATAGACTGGAGCATGTCCTTGTGCACAGAGGCAGCCCTGCGCACAGGCTTTGGTTTCTATCATGGCTTTATTTTCACTGATCAAGACAATTCACCTGGGGAATGTTCTGCTTCTGCCAAAATTCCATCTCCACCTTCCTAACCACTTACCTGCAGACCTCACGTGGTACCCATGTAAGCACCCATATATTCTGCCTGACAGTCTCAGACAAGCTGCAAGTAAAGTGTATGGACCATGAAAGCCATTGCCAGGCAAAAGGAAAAGACCTACACCTTCCAAATCAAACGTCTTGGGAGATTGTTCATAGACACTAGGGATAAAGATGGATACAATGCTTTGCAAGGTAAATAAATGCCACTTGTAGTGGTTTCCCTTCAGCTGGTCATGCACCCAGCGATACCCCACAAAACACCACAAAATTCAGCTGCTGTTTTGCACCATGGCATTCAGAAAGCGAAAAGAGCAATCTGACCACTGCAAGCATCACAATATTTAAAGCTGGCCAACAAATCTCTTCTCCATTTCAAAATGCAAACATCTGCAAACAGATGTCAGATGAATTGCAGTGCTCCCAGTATAGAAATTATCACTAAAGAAACAAGCAAGGATCGCACACAAGGCCTTTGGAAATACTTTCTAGATGAATTAAGTCTCTCCTATCATAGTTGAGCTTCTGCACTGCTGCACAGTTCCAGGCAGAGTGGGAAGAAGTCCACACCGTTCATGTAGAGTCTGAGATGCAGGTGCATGGTTGGACCAAAGGCTATCTCTTCTCTGGGAGGATGATGCTGAAACAGGCTGTATCCTGGCACACCAGCACTGTGGACGTCAGCAGGTCAGACAGACAGAACACGCAAGCAAAGCTAGATCTGGCTACTACACAAAGGAAAGGGCAGGGAGATTGATTCATTGAGACAAGCAATTAGTGGCTAAAGGAAACCCATGAACAGGCCCCTTGGAGTGAAATTGAAAAGCAAAGTGATTTTGGCAGCAGCAGCAGCATTCTTGGAATTAGGAGTGCTTTTTAACAGCAGCTGACAAGGACTAATTGCTGCCATTGAAAATCAGAGGAGATGAGGAAAAAGGAGAGCTTGGGTAACATGGGAGTCCTGCCAGGAGATAAACAGTCATCTTAATGTTTTACCATCATCTCGCAACAAGCAGAAAGGTCTGTTTTACCAAAACCAATCCCACAAAAATCCTAGTAACTCCTGCTGAGACATTGACACTCTGGTGGATCAGTTACTGTTTGCTTGGTGGTTAATGCCAGCTCAGAGAAATTATTCCTGATGAATCGATACCTGTGTAAGCAAAAGAAAGTACTTTAGAGTAGAGCTCCTAGCCCACCTCTTCGTTTTGCTTTCATCCTCATGACATCAGCTCAGAAAATTGGATGTGTTGTGCAACGCTTGGGATCAAGGAACTTTTTGCAGCACCCATTGAGAACACGGTGTCTTAGCAGAGATATGAGTTGTCAGGAAGTGAAAGCAAAAGAAACACCTGCAAGCAAAGTACCTGGAACAGCCAATCCAGCATCTCATACCAGAGATGGTCAGTGCAGATAAAACTGTTCCCTTTCAGATGAGAGTGCACAATGCACACATCTGCTTTCTGTGAGACACTAACCTCTCTGTTCACCCCACAACGTTACTATGGTGGACTGCCAAGGCTCAGCTTCAGAGCCAGGACAGCTCGCACGCCATACAGTTTGATCACAATTGGGATGCCATCTCGATAGTTTATCAGGCATAAACTGGAAACGGACTCCATTTTTGAGACATTGATTATATATAACGAGAGATTGTTTCCACAAGCTCCATCACAAACGGGTATCTTCTTTCCCAGGCTAGTTAACTATAATTCATTCACTCCTTTCTACAGATGATGATGTTAAGATTTGCAGTTCCTCTTGTCACTGTTCCAAACGCTCTCCAGCCACTCCATTGTCTTCCTTGAAGCCTAGCACTAACACTGGATGCTGTGCCTAACAGAGGATTCATTGCACTATCAGCTGCAGGAGGATTACTTCATACATCTCACAAACAAAACACCAGGTATTTAATATTAAATTTCGGACACTTTTCTGCAGAGCTGCTGTCTTATCGGATTTCCCCCCATTTTACGCCTGTGTAGCCAGAAATTCCCAGGTAACTGTAAAGTTTGCATTTGGTCTTACTGAATTGCAACATATTTTTCAGGCAAACTGCAGCTACCTTTGATCTGAGCCAGCGCTGTTTTGAGCATGGACAAGGTGACCTCCAGAATTCCATAATTCTACAGCCTATTCTCTAGATGACTTGGAGTTTACTGCATCCAAGAAAACACCCAGTAACTGGCGAACCTTGTAGATTTTATTAGGTGATTGCAAGTCATTCATAACTAAACGGAATGCAGGTCAGGTGAAAAATGGTGCTCTGGTTTTGTTTAGTGAGGGGGGGACTAAGGTGGTAGCTTTTGTAGAAAACTGTTAGAAGTTGCTCAGTGGACTCCGCTGGGCCTAGGGCGGACCTGCTGCTGGCCAAGGCCGAGCCAATTGATAGCAGAATGTTCCCTGATAATGCCCTGCGATAACGTATTTAAGAAGGGGAAAACAGGAAAAAAGAAAAGGAGAGAAGATGTGAAGAAGCTGGGGGGGGGCAGAGGTGCCAGAGGGAGAGGCGCGAGCCTCGTGGGCCTTGCAGGCCTCACCCTCTGGCCTCCCGCCGGGCAGCCGACGGGGCCCAACTCAGCCCAGACCGGCTGCAAGAAGTGGAGAGATGAGAAGCGAATGAGCTGTAAAAAGGATCCTGAGAGGCGTCTGCCAGCCTGTGGTGAGGAACGGCTGCGGACGCCAAGGGCAGTGAAGAAGGAGGGGGAGCAGTAATGCGGCTCCTGGCCCAGATTCCCTTGCAGCCCGTGGTGATGGCCGTGGTGGAGCAGGTTGTCCCTCTGCAGCCCATGGAGGTCCACGGAGGAGCAGAGATTCCCCTGCAGCCCATGGAGGACCCCACGCTGGGGCAGACTGTGGCCTGTGGAGGCCCCGCTGGGGCAGCTGTTCTGCAGGGACTGCACCCCATGGAAGAGATGACCCATGCTGGGGCAGTTCCATGAAGGACTGTGGCCTGTGGGAGGGACCCCACGCTGGAGCAGGAGAGGAATGTGAGGAGTTCTTCCCCTGACTATGAAGCAGCGGCATAAAACAATGCGTGATGAACTTACCAACCTGATCTCCTTTTATGATCAAGTGACCCATCTGCTGGATGAGGGAAAGGCTGTTGATGTGGTCTACCTAGACTTCAGCAAAGCCTTTGACACTGTCTCCCACGGTATTCTCCTGCAGAAGCTGGCAGCGCATGGCTTGGATGGGTACACTCTTGGCTGGGTAAGGAGCTGGCTGGAGGGCCGGGCTCAGAGAGTGGTGGTGAATGGAGTTAAATCCAGCTGGCTACC
>WHYT01014951.1:2117-21785 GCA_009806455.1 Tetrax tetrax | reverse complement strand
TGGCCAGCAGGTCGAGGGAGGTGATTCTCCCCCTCTACTGTGCCCTGGTGAGACCCCACCTGGAGTACTGCGTCCAGTTCTGGAGTCCCCAACATCAGAAGGACATGGACCAGTTGGAGAGGGTCCAGAGGAGGGCCACGAAGATGATCAGAGGGCTGGAGCACCTCTCCTACGAGGACAGGCTGAGAGAGTTGGGGCTGTTCAGCCTGGAGAAGAGGAGGCGCCGGGGAGACCTGATAACGGTCTTCCAGTACCTCAAGGGGGCCTACAGGAAGGATGGGGACAGGCTGTTCAGTAGGGCCTGTTGTGATGCCCCATCCCTGGAAACGTTCAAGGCCAGGCTGGATGGGGCTCTGAGCAACCTGATCTAGTCAGGGAGGTCCCTGCTTCTTGCAGGGGTGTTGGACTAGATGACCTTTGAAGGTCCCTTCCAACTCTAACCATTCTATGATTCTATGTTTCTATGATTCTAGTTCACAAGCAGCTACAAGCTCCCATCTACATCCCATCTCTTTGTGCTCCTTCAAATCAGAGATGGCAGATCAGGGGAGTTTTGTGGAGCATTCATTCTGATGCAGGCAGCTGCCTTCAAACCCTCCCTGTGCTGTAACTGAAGTCCATTATTCCTCGGGACATCTGTATCACGTTTAAAGAAAAGTTTACCCCACGATCAAGGCTCATGCCTAGGACTCAGTTACATCCTTTTTACGACATCATCTCAAGTAAGAGCCTGTGAGATATCCCTGCAGTGCCTGGCTCTCTAAGGCACTACTCCTAAGCACTGGCTTCAGCATATTTCTGTCATTAAAGCTGAAGGCACGAATAGACAAACCAGCTTGCTGTAAGGTATTCCCTCACAGCATATTGGCTACAATTAGGTTATTACTTTTCATTAGAGAATTAAAGTTATCCTATTTCAGTTTCAAGAGGAGCACCACTGGACACAGGTGCTGACCCTCCATGATGGTAATTTTCCTTGTGCACCACTACCTGCTTTACCAGAGGCACATACCCCAGAGAAGTCTGAAACAAATACCTTGGCATCCAGTTGTCTAAATTGATGCACCATCCTGAAAACAGAAATAGGACAGAGAGGAGAAGGCTAAGCCTGGGTGTTAGAGAAGCCTTTGCTAACCCCCTCCCCTCCTGACAAATCTGTGTAGAACTGCTTTGCAGAAGTCTATCTGGAGCTAAGAGATCTAGTCCTCATCTTTGGCCAAAAAGGGGAGTTAAGGCAACTGCAGAGGCTAATGTCAGAAAGCTGCTCTCCTGCATGTAACCAGAGATCAGTTACCAAACAGATCATCTGCAGAGACACTTGCTTGGGAACACCAGTTTTTCATCCTTCCAAGAAGGCAGGGCTGCAGGTGGTTTGGCATTGTTTTTATTACAAGTATATTAACTAATGTATGAATTACCGTTAGTGCTGCGCTATTCCATTTTCCTTGTCAAGACTCTTCTGCTTCCAGTATAAAAGCTATTTCTTTTTATTTGTTTGGCTTCTTAATACAATGCTGAGCACCTCTGGGTAGTCTTAACCTAAACACTTGCTTGTGGACAGCAATGGAAGAGTCTGGTCTTTCCTATCTGTTCTTACCAGCTCTTCCCTTCATTTGATTTACGGAAATATTCAAGCTGCTGGAAGCTACCTACAAAATTATGCCATCAGACACAGCAGGTTACTGTTGCTGTTTTCTAGTTTTCTTTATATTTCTCTTTTCCCATATACTATCACTCTGAAAACACTTAGATGGATCCCAAAGATATAATGTCAGGATCTGGCAGTCAAAGAAGAGTAGTCCAAGTCACCAAGCATCAAATACCATCATTCCAAATAGCATCTTCCCCTCTCCAGAGGTCTTTCCTACTCATGCCTAGATTTGATGCCATGGGAATGCTTGATATTCCAGGTCGAACACTGAATATACAGCACTGCTTTCCACAATGAGACCTCAGAACACTACAGGAAGACAACATTCTCTCCTCTGGTGGTATAATAGAAAGATTCAAGTACAGAAAGGTTAAATAGTTTGAGAAATACTGGAACAAGTGTGTTTAATACATCTACCCAGCTACCATATGCATAATATGTCATTAACCTTGGAATATTGCCATTAGCATTTTACCAGCCCAATCAACTATTTCTGAAGACAACTTATCATTGAACTAAAACATTTCAGAATGATCATAGAATCATAGAATCTTAAAGTTGGAAAAGACCTCCAAGATCATCAAGTCCAACCATCAACCCAGCACCACCACACCCACTAAACCATGTCCTGGCGTGCCACATCCACATGCTCTTTGAACACCTCCAGGGATGGTGACTCCACCGCTGCCCTGGGCAGCCTGTTCCAGTACCTGATCACTCTTTTGGTAAAGGAGTGTTTCCTAATATCCAACCTAAACCTCTCCTGCCGCAACTTGAGGCCATCTGCTTTTGACCCATCACAAGTTATCTGGGGGAAGAGACCAACGCCTGCCTCCCTACAACCTCCTCTTGATGATGTAAATTAGAGTGACACAGAACAAACTACTTCGAGGCAAAGTCCTCCAGAATAACACTTCTGCATTGTATTCTGTTCCAACAGGACAGCACAAGCCACATGGGTTTTAATAAAAGAAAAGTTAGCTGAGACAAAAGAAGCCCACAGCTGGCAAATGACTGAAGTCCCGTTTCCTCCACCCAGTGCTCCTCTGACCTCACACAGACTCAGTTGTTCTCCCAGATACCAACAGGCATCTAAACACCCAAATCCCAGCCATTTCCATAAGAGTTAAGTGGGGAAGCTAGGATTTCACAATAGTCAATACATGGTGTGCTTTCTCCATGCAGTTCTCAGTTCCTGTCATCAGCTCAACCACAATGATATTCTGGCTGCAGTTCTTCCATTGGCTTTTAGAACTGCAACATCAACTGTACATCACTCAGGCAGAAGTATCTGCTATGAAACAATTCCCTCAGCAAGGAAGCCAAACAGTGATTTGGACAGTCAAAATTATTTAGTCACCGCTAAGGAATTTTATACTCCAAAGCAGTCATCTTTCTCCTAAACTAATAACAAATCCAGCCTGTGCTGCAGGGCAACAGTCAGCTTGCTGATGGATGGGAATAAGTCTGTCAATTAACTCAACTTATCCTCTCATCTGGTTCTGAATAGCACTTTTAAAAAAAAAGAAAAAAAAACACTCCGTTTGTTAGGGGGAAAAAAGCTTATCAAAGCAATTCGTATCTGCATCCTCTGACAGAGTAAATAAGGGGGAAACAGCTAGACGACTGCCTCAGCCGCTCCTGCATTTTTGAGGTGGTTTGCCCATTTGGCCATGCCCAGAGGGCCAGGAGACTCTCTGCATTCTCTTTCAGTCACTCAGCAGCAGGCAGAAGAGCCTCTGAAGAATATCTGGCTCTACCAGTCTACTCTAGCAGCTACCAGCTGTATTAGCTGGGAGATTGGAATGAAAGGACAAAAAGAAATGCAATTCCAGAAGGTAGAGTGGCAAGCAGAGACTAAGACCACCTCTTGTACAATTCACCTAAACATTCCGAGCCTGTAAAATCAGGGATCTCTGCCACCTGGGAGCAGTGCAGGAGGGATACACCACCAGATGCTAATAACAAATGGGATGGTTTACGCTTTTCATGCAGACCATAAATATAACTTTCAGCTGCTGCAGGCTCTGGATGAATTTATTCAGTGCTCTAATACAAAAAAAACAAAAAAACCAAAAAAAACAAACCCCAAGAAACACCCACCTTTCAAAGCTAGGAAGCAGCACAGGCAGCCCTAAACTGATAGGATTAATTGATTTACACACATGGGGTAACTGCCTTAAAATGACTCGGATGAGAAAACAGCGGACAACTGCACAGTACTCAAGCAGAGTAGGTCTCATGGTAGAACACAAAAGCTCTCTAACCAAAACAAAATCTAAGCTTAACTGGAGTTTTCGCATAAGGAGTTGTCGTAGTTTAGCCCCGATCCGGACCAGACTACGCAGTCTCTCTCTCACTCCCCCCACCCTCCGAGAGAATAGGGAGAAATAATTTAAGAAAAAAACGACTCAAGGTTTGATATAAGGACAGGGAGAAATCCTTACTGTCACGGGCAAAAAAACCAGGCTGGACTTGGGGAAAACTATTCATTTATTACTACAACTAATGGGATAATGAGACAGAGAAACAAGATAACCTCCTCCACTCCTCCCACTTCCCGAGCTTAACATTATCTACCTTCCCCCCGAGCGGCACAGGGGGGAAGAGGGAATGGGGGTCGCTGTCAGTCCATTATGCGTTGTTTTACACCGCTGCTTCACAATGGGAGAAGAACTCCTCACATTCCTCCCCTGCTCCAGTGTGGGGTCCCACCCATACGCCACAGTCCTTCATTAAACTGCTCCGGCGTAGGTTATCTCTTCCACGGAGTGCAGTCTCTCCAGAAGGGCTGTCCCAGAGGGCCCTCCACGGGCCACAGCCGCATTCAGGCATCCACCTCCCCCGGTGCGGGGTCCTTCACGGGCTCCAAGCTCCAAGTGGATCTCTGCTCCTCCGTGGACCTCCATGGGCTGCAGGGGGACAACCTGCTCCACCATGGTCGTCACCACAGGCTGCAGGGGAATCTTGGCCAGAAGCCACATTACTCCTCCCCCTCCTTCACTGACCTTGGTGTTTGCAGCTGTTTCTCTCACAAGAAAAGTTCATTCTTCACAACAGGCTGGCAGAAGCCTCTCAGGATCTCTTCACGTTATTCATCCCATCTCATCTCCTCTCCACCTCTTGCAGCCAGGCCGGGCTGAGTTGGGCCCAGGTGGCCGCCTGGCGAGAGGCCAGAGGGTGAGGCCTGCAAGGCCCCGGAGGCCTGCGCCTCCCCCTCTGGGCCTCTGCCCCTGCTCAGCTTCGTCACATCTTCTCTTCTCTTTTTTTTTCTGTTTTCCCCTTCTTAAATACGCTATCGCAGAGGCGCTATCACGGGACATTCTGCTCCCAATAGGCTCAGCCTTGGCCAGCAGTGGGTCCGCCCTAGGCCCGGTCAAGTCCACTGAATAAAAGGGGAGTGACTTCTAGCAATTTCCTACAGAAGCTACCACCTTAGGTCCCCCTCACTAAGCAAAACCGCAACAAGGAGTTAACAGTATAATTCCCCACATCCCAGAGAAAGCATGCCTCGAGTACTGAAGGAAGTTTATAGCTGAGAAACAGCCAGGAGCTTTGATTTGAATCTTACTGAAGATATTTCCAGCAACACAGTGGTTTCACATTTGATGGTAAACATGAACAAGCTGCCCCTCATTTCCAGTACGAACACCTCCTCCAAGGTCTACATCACCCATGAAAATTTCCCAAAACACTAACTGCCTGGTTTAAGAATACCATGCCATGAAGACTTGCAATGCTCCTGTCACAAAGCTGACTTCTAGGCAGTAAGGGATAATCCTACTCACAGCGCATAGATGGCTCTTTACTTTCTTTCTTACAGCAGCATCTGAAATATTTCCTGATCACCATGAATAGGTAGGCAAAGATGACGAACATGGAGGGGTTAGTCAAGCAATTGCAGTATTCTTGGACCAAGAAGTAACACTGGAACTTCCATATCTGGTCGTTGTTCTCTTGCACTGATACAACGGTATAATTAACAGGTGAAAAAAGAGAAAATACATACAGTGTTAGTTATTCAAAGACCTCCATCAGAACCAAGGAAGACAGCATTTCTCTTTATCATATCAAGGCACATTTTTGTAAAGTCATATTGAAGCTGGTAATTTTTACTGGTTGGGAGGTTATAGAGTTTGTTCTCCTTTTCAAAAAGACATTCGAAAATTGGAAGAACTAAGATAGGAGAAAAAAAACCCGGAAGTTACAAACAAACTGGAAAAAATAGGAACAGGGAGAAAATACTCCACGTACTTTCACTGCCTTAGCTCTGGGCAATTTTCTTCTAGCCTAGACACATGAGAACAGGATGCTTCCTTGCAAGATACTGTGTCTCATTAATTCATCAGCTAACTTCCTTCTAAGCAAAAAAAAAAAAAAAAGCCACCTAAAAATAGAACATTTGCAAAAAATGAAAAGCTCCTGAGATTTTTGCAGCGGCATTAAGAATGCTCCACACATGGGTCAAACATACCGTACTAAGCACTGTACAAACCCCGGAAAGCAACAACCACAAGACCGAGCACCTCACAAACTGCCTGACCTTTCATTGCTGACATTAAACAGCAGATGGACACTTCCAAAATGTCTGTGTTGAGATCCTAATGGACCCTTACAAGAGAGAGACTAAAACCCTTCACCTGGTGGAAATTATCCGTTGTCTTAGAAGATAAATACAATCTTGAATTTCAGAAGTATCTAAAATGTAATATTCATCCTTTTCAGCTAATGCATACTGGATGCAAAGTAAAAGTTGGATTCTGTGTTGTTAAAATTAATGTATAATCGTAATTACAACATATAGCAACATTGATTGGACTGGTATCTAATAGCCATCAGCATTCTTAAAAATTGACAAATACTATGTACACACTGGTCTTAGGAGGAGCCATCACAGATTCACACATTTCTAATTGCCTCAAGAAAAAAACAGCTGGGATTACTGTTTGCCCACCGGATCTCCTGAGTTCAGCACAATCCAGCGCTTCTGCTTAAGTCATTCAGTCTGTTGTTAGAACGAACTATGCAAAGCTCTGAGCGCGCCATTAGAGAATTCATGCTGGGCCCTCCCACAAAATCTGGCAAAACCTCGGTTCTTGTTGGCATACCTGTATAAACCAGAACTTTCACGATTAGAAGCTGTTAAAATAAGTGTTTTAACAAATATCAAAGGCTTCTAGGATAGATCTGGCTTATTGCTATACTTTCCTTTACTAATATGAATTGCTTTCACCCTTTCTAGGGAGTATAAGCATTGTCTTCTCTCCCCAGGTCTTGTGCAGGTTAGGAAAACAGATGTACAATAAATAAATACCCTGCACCAGTCCTAGCTGCCTTGCCAAAAATCAGATTTCTGACTGTCTTTGGAGTCCAGGTCAGCATGGGAAGAAAGGTTTAGAGCAGAGCTGAAGTGTTCTCAGCTCATCACAGTAATACATCTCACATCAGGCCAGGAAAAATTGACTCTGTCATTCAGAAGGGAGATCTTCTTGAGGCAAAAAAAAGAGTCCTTAGAAGTTCCTGTAAATACTCCTGCTGCCAAAACAAATTCCTGCCAAATCCGTCACTACCAAGGTACCATCAAAACACACAAAAAATAAATATAGTGGACCATAAGAATAATGGCCAGGGGTTGTAATTATTTTTGTTATGCTGCAAGGGAGTGTAAAGCAAAAAAGAAGCAGGGCTGGGAAGGAGAACAGAGCCACAGCACCCATCCAACTGTATTCAGAAGTCAGAAGTGAGACAGGAGAGCCACCCACTCCCAACGTCCAATATGAAGGACTTCCCATTATTAACTCAACTGTGTTTCAGAGCTCACAGTGTAAACAACAAAGACTTCCGGAAGAAGCTGAGGACTAGCTTGCTGGTCCCAGTGCAGTCAATATATATTTGATAACGTGCGCAACAGCCACCATTTTTATTTGGCACTTCAGTGTTGGCCGTGTGATAAGGTCAGCTGTTACCAGCATCACATTTCAGGTGTCTGATCCATCTGCATGGTGTAACACTCCACAAAATGCCAGAACAGACCTCTTGACTGGTAGACCCACAGATAAATTACCATATAAAACCAGAGGTGATGGCATTTTTTCAAGACAAAGTCCTTTTGTATGTCCCAAGGAGATGCGGCCCGTTGCCTGTGGTCTAAGTCAGAACAATAAACAGCAGGTTCCCCAGAGTAACAACACACCCATCGTCACCACACAGCAGTTCTGGTTAATAAAACCATTGAGTCAAAGAGATTGTGATAACAACTCATTTATTCTGTCTAGCAAGGTCAGTTGTGCAGCAATTCATACCTGGTAAAGCACTGACCAGGCTATCACCCCCCTGGTGTGAACCACTGGGGTTTGTAACAAATCCACTGTGCAAAGGATGCTTAGAAAAGTAGTAAAAAGACAGTCAGCAATCCACCCCCAGGGCATTGTACCAGTTTTGATCAAACTCCTCTGAGAAACACTGAATAACCTTGCCTTTATTTGCCTTCCCACACTACCTTTCACTTGACAGGTCTCTTTCAAGTCAGGAACCCTGTCCAGACAATTCCCAGTAATTCCTCTGCAAGAGATACAGGCAGAATCCAAGGCCTAGCTTCCTGCTGTTTTCCAAGACTTCACTGCCTTTATCAGAGGGATATCAACACAGAGATCACAAGCAAGCAATCACTCCCTTGTCACGTACCCAAACATGGCCACAAGCAGGTTCACGAGGAGGATGTTAGTTTAGAGCATGTAAACACAGACAAGGGGAATGGCAATCCACTCTGGGAAGCAAGGTTGGTTGTTGGCATCCAGCTCCACAACAAAGGCTTGGACTCTTTCCCAGAAGAGGTGCAGTGGTCAAAATTGTAGGTGGTACCTCAAGAGGGCAAGAGAAGAGAGTAAACAGTGAGTCCTGTCCGCCTCTTTCTGTTGGGTCAGGTCCTGCCTCTGACCACTATACATTGGGCCTCCTCCTTCCCCGCCTCCCCATCAGACATCAAACCTTACCTTGTTGCTGCTTGAAGCAAAGGGTTCAACACAGAGACTGGACAACCACCAAAAGGACAGAGCATTCCATCCGCCTGCCCAGGAGATGTTCCCACAGAAGATAGCTACTGTCAACATCATCAGGGTGTTGGCCAAACATAGCCAGGTACGGCTTGTAGACGACAGACTGAAATATCCACTCCCAGCGGTGCCCGTTCTTCCTCAGGATGCCTCACCTGGCCACACCAACGGCCATCATCCACACAGCAAAGAGGAAGACGACATCTATCATCTCAAAAAAGACAACCAGCAAATGCATCAGTGCGCCACTCCATGCCTGTTGGAAGTCACACGTGGCTTTTTTTCCCTCTCTGATTTGATATTACGGTGGAGAACAAATCAGAAAGCCTACACAAGTTAGCACCATTTTAATGCAGATCACCACTTCTAAAATTTATAGTCACCAACACACACAAGTAATTGAGCGTTCCCACTCAGGGATCTTCAAAAATGTTTATGCAACCAGAAAGCCAAGGCACCTTTCAGAACACAGTCCCGAGCATCTTTGTTATTAAGACCTACTCAAAAACTTGTCCCTTTTGAAAAAGGCTGAACAAGAGAAAGACATACAGGAAAAAAAAAATCCTGTGTTGTTGCTTCCATATCATGAGGCACTCTAGGGCCAGGTAATCTGACAGAATCTGTTCACTGGAACATTTGAGACATGTAAGACAAAAGCTACCAGAAAGCAAATTTCCTCTTCTGTTCTTCAGTCTGATCTTTACTCTCTCCTTGTGGAGAGAAAAAGGCCCTGGTCTTAATTAGGTCCTATTTAAATCTTAATTAATCCTGTTTAGCAGATTTAAGGAGAAGGACAGAACTTGCTGCCGTCATCAAAAGGGTGCTGATTTTCACTCTTGAGGAAAAACAAGGCGCCACATCATTTATTTAGACTCTCTTGAATAGTTGCCAGAATCTTACCATCCTCTGCAGCATAATAATTTTGGGTTATAAAATTCCTGCCAACTGTGAAAATATAGATCAGCCTCAGAGTGAAAACTGTGTAGTCCAAACAGAAGATGACTCTCCCAGAATACCAAGAGCTTTCATCAGATGAGTAAAGCCTGATGGAGACAGTAGAAGATAATAAAGGGAAGCGTTGGGTAAAGCATGTAGAAATCAGGTAAAAATACACTGAAACAGGGAGTGGAAAATGAGTAACTGGAAAACAGAGCACAGCTAGGCAGGGTCCCATGCCCTCTCCGAACCACTCCCACCCGATGACAGGTAGTAGAACTGGTTAATACATGCCTTGTTTACACACTTCCTAACTCAGCCACATAATCTCTGTGCCTCCTCTTCCCCCCTACAACTACTACTTGCAAAGAAATCTTGTACCTATAATTACTCCCAGAGCCCTCCAAAAACAGCCCAGTGCAATGACCACTCTGCTGCACTGAGGCAACGAGAACAAAGTTATAGTTGACTGAACAATTACACTGTAAAATGTGTTTCCACACATTTCTTTGTCATGCTTGTTAACTTGCGCATTGACATAAAAGAGCTTATGTGAGCTAATGACATTGTTAAATTACTGTAGGCACAACTAGTGCTCTTAAATACAAAACTGAAGCTCAAAGACTCCAGATTATCATAATACATAGTTAATAACCACAGTCAGAAAATCCCAAAGAACTTCTGACATTCTGAGATATTAGTCATCTTATTCTGCAACTTTGATATGCTCTATATAGTCAGTCTTGAAGGCACTGTCATGAAACCTTAGTCCATTTCAATCATCAGAGGGAGGTAGATTCAGATTAGATGTTAGGAAAAAAATTTTCACCATGAGGATGGTGGGACACTGGCCCAGGTCGCCCAGAGAGGCAGTGGATGCCCCATCCCTGGAAACATTCAAGGCCAGGTTGGCCGGGGCTCTGAGCAACCTGATCTCGTTGGAGAAGTCCCTGCTCCTTGCAGGGGAGTTGGACTGGGTGGGATTGCCACGACCCAGGTGCAGGACCTTGCACTATTTTCAACCATCTTCCACACAAATGTGAGGGGTGCATCATTATAGGAGTTCTTTGCGATCTGCAGGATCTTGAACACCAGGCTGCTGAAGTGTTGGTGTACAGCTCTCTAAGGACCTCGGTGGTATGGAACTTCCTCAGATTCAAGACATTTTCCAGGAAGACATGGACAAACTTGAGCCTGTCTTTCGCCAGGGCTGTGAACATGACATCCTGCAGGTTAGCAAACTACAAAGAAATAGAAAAGCAAGTATTAGGGGGCAAGTGAGACACATAAAGCTTACCTAAGCATATGTGGCTAACTGACACGTTTTCATCAGAATCATTTTCTGCATGCGATTGCCTTTGTTGAATGGCCTAGAGTACTTCCGGCACAGGTAGATAACCTTTGCAATCAGTGATGTCAGTGCAAAGAGGAATAGACACTCTGGCTTATCATCACAGAGGTTGGGGTGCTGAGATAGTGGCTGCTGTCAGAAAGTCTCTCTTCCCACTGCTCCCCTGTCCTGTGTGACTGGACTCAGACAAAAGCGGTTGGTACCTCCCAGTTTTGGTCACTGGTGAAGATCTCATCAGTGGCCAGGTGTCGTAGTTCAGCCCCAATCGGGACCAGACTACGCAGTCTTTCTCTCACTTCCCCCACACTCCAAGAGAATAGGGGGAGATGATATAAGAAAAACAGCTGGAGGTTTGAGATAAGGACAGGGAGGAATCCTTAAAGTTACTGTTACGGGCAAAACAGACTCAACTTGGGGAAAAATACTCATTTATTTCTGAAGCTAGCAGGAGAATGAGACAGGGAACAAGGTAACCCCCCCCACACCCCTCCCTCTCCCGGGCTTAACATTATCTCTACTACCTCCCTGCCCTCCGAGTGGCACAGGGGGGAAGAGGGAATGGGGGTTATGGTCAGTTCATCACACGTTGTTATACACCGCTGCTTTGTTGTCAGGGGAAGAACTCCTCACACTCCTCCCCTGCTCCAGCGTGGGGTCCCTCCCATATGCCACAGCCCTTTGTGAAACTGCTCCGGCGTAGGTTATCTCTTCCACGGAGTGCAGCCCCTCCAGAACAGCTGTCCCAGCGGGGCCTCCACGGGCCACAGCCTCCTTCAGGCACCCGCCTGCCCCGGCGTGGGGTCCTCCCCGGGCTGCAGGGGGATCTCTGCTTCTCCGTGGACCTCCACGTGCTGCAGGGGGACAACCTGCTCCACCATGGTCATCACCACGGGCTGCAGGGGAATCTTGGCCAGGAGCCGCATTACTGCTCCCCCTCCTTCTTCACTGACCTTGGCTTCTGCAGCCGTTCCTCTCACAAGAAAAGTTCTTCACAACAGGCTGGCAGAAGCCTCTCAGAATCTTTTCACATCATCCAGCTCATCTCCTCTCCACTTCTTGCAGCCAGTCCAGGCCGAGTTGGGCCCAGTCAGCCACCCGGTGAGAGGCCAGAGGGTGAGGCCTGCAAGGACCATGAGGCCCGCACCTCCCCTTCTCTGCCTCTGCTCACGCTCAGCTTCGTCACATCTTCTTTTCTCTTTTTTTTTCCTGTTTTCCCCTTCTCAAATACGTTATCGCAGAGGTGTTATCACGGAACATTCTGCTATCAATTGGCTCGGCCTTGGCCAGCAGCGGGTCCGCCCTAGGCCTGGCCGAGTCCACTGAACAAAGGGGAGCGACTTCCAACAGTTTCCTACAGAAGCTGCCACCTTAGGCTCCACCTCACTAAACAAAACCACAACACCAGTTCTAACTGGTTCCACTCCAGCAGTAGTTTCAGCTGCCCGTTCCAGTTCTCTGTCATGTTCATTGGTGCTGAAAGCCGCAGAGGAGGAACAATCCTCTAGGTAAAAGACCAGAGACAGAAGAGCTTCCTGGCATACTTAATCATTTCTCCTTTACACACTCTACCTGACAAGACCCCTGTTAAGTGTCTTTCCCCAGACTCATCACATCTTACTGACTGGGCTTTATAGGATGCTGGCGGTTTAGAGACATATTTATGGTCCAACATAGGCCACAAACAAGCTGCTAGGAGCACCTCCTCAAATAAGGTCAGCACAACATTTCCTTCAGGCTCCTCAGTATCCTGCATCCTCTACACAAAAGTAATTCTGCAGAATTCCCAACAGGGCTCTATACAAGGAATGTAATGAGAAGCTGTAATGTTCAGGGGCTTTCTCCATGCACAGACAGGAGGATGCCCAACGACCTTCACTGCGTATCAGTTTTGCTATGCTGGAGTAGTAGGGCACCCAGGTTCTGAATTACTCACATTAACAAGTCACTGGGGTTTGCTTGGCTTCCTGACTGACCCCTCATTGAGTCACATACTTGCATGCTACTCTCAAACATGCTAATCCCAGGATCCCCAAAGCCCCACCGAATGCCTTCCCAATTATCTGGACTGACTTTGATCTCACCCACACTAACAGATCCCATAGCACTGCTATAAGCTGTCTACATCACTGCAGATGAAGACAAGCTCCATACTGTGGCAGGAGCTTAATTCTAGAGAGACAGTATTGCTTTAGGGAAAGCTGTTCTAGAAAATAAATAGCCATCTTTTTCCATCCAATAAAAAGAAGGAGAACAGAAAACCAATTACTTCCCTTCATACAGAGCAAAAGAAGTGGCATCGCTCACAATTTCATCTCCAGCTTCTTCCATTTTGATAACTGTCAGTAAATGAGGATTCTCAAGGACTACTTTGATCTACAAAAAGTTCAAATAGTTTAAAGCAATCTAGGCTGTTTAGCAGTTGATCTCCTAGACCTTTTTTAAAAGAAATTTCCCATCATATCATAGCAAAGCTGCTTCTCATCAGTTCTATTTCCACATACAGTTAAAATTTAATGAAGTCCAGATAGAGGTAGACAATGAGATTTAAAGGCAAACTACAAGATTAATTATCCTCTGAACATATAGCAAATAACTGATTCCCTCTATGCAGAACATCGTAATCAAAAAGATACGATCTCAGTAATTAAACTACTTGTAAAGAAAAAACACATGGTGACAGCAGAAGGTTCAACAAACCTCTAGGAGTGTATTAGAGAACACTGTTTCCACCTCCTTTGTCAAAATCAGAGATCATTTCTCACATAACCAAGCCTTAGGTTGCCCCGCAGACTCACACTGCCAAGCTCTGACCAAGCTCTGACCAAGCTCTGACTCAGGCCGTACCAGTAGCAATAGCTCCCTAAGCTTCAACAGTAGAAGCTTTGCTTGATTCATATAAAAGAAAATACACACAGAAGTCTGAGCATCTGAATGCCTCTCCAGGGCCTGCAAACTACTTGCAATGGTACATTCATAAAAAAAATTAAAAATAAAAAAATCAAAGGTGGGGCAGAAAGCTGACTGAAGGGGCCTTAAGTGTACAGGAGGCAAGATAATGTTTTCCATCCCCCATTATGACTTCAACTGAGGTTTGAATATGCAATCACTCCCCACTGTAAGCGTGGGTAAGAGATAATTAACTAAGAAAGGCAAACAGAATCAGACCACAGGATAAAGCTTTGGGCAGTTAATTGAGAAAGTCAATTAGCTCAAGTTAATGGATTGTTCAGTGAACTGAAGTGTTGTTGGAACTAAGACTTTTGAAAAATAACAGAACATTAAGATTTTTCTGGAGCTCCATTTTCCTCTGTCCCTATTGTTCTGTAAGTTAAGAGTTTGGAATTTTTCTTTTTTAAATCCCCATGGATACACCACGGCAAGGAACCCTGTACATCCTATAGATCTCATGAGATAGCAACACTCTTGATTTGGAAATCACTAGCTGCTCCTGACCTCCCATTTCCTCTACCCTTCTCCAGCTTGCAGCCTTGCTAGCTCCCTGCAGTAGCAGACACACTCATCCAGTTGATCCAGCTTTCCGTCTCCTCTTCTGAGAGGCCTTGAAATGGTGCGAGGCGGACACTTGAGTAAGCTCTCCTTGACATACGAAGATGTAAGAGCGCCTTCCGCCTCCATCAAGCTGGTGATAACATCAGCGATCCAGCCAGAGCCTTCCACCACAACACAGGGAATCTTACTCTTGATGGCCACATTGACAGACTAGTGACCCAAAGAGCTAGAGGTGATCATTTGAAGTATGACTCTGTTTTTAGAGCCTACTATTCAGTAAGAAAGCCTAGGGCTAATAGGTTTGAACGAGAAGTAGGTTTACAATGAGAAAACCAGAAAGCCATGGTCCAGTGCAGTATTTTTATTACTGCCCACTGATACCTCACCAATGCCAACTCTTTAAAAGAACATTCACTTGATGGCAGAGGGCTGTGAAGTGCCCCACAGAAACTGAGGGACAGAACCCACCGTCTGACAGATTTTGAAGTTGATTAGCAGGTCAGGAATATTGCCAAGTGGAAATGGCCTTCGGGACACATTACAACTGTGTCTGCTCAGCTATAGTCACTGCCCGTTTAAGGCACAGCATTGCTCAAGTAAAACCACAGTTCAGTACAAGGGCTCCGGCTTTATTTGCTGGAGGTGTGAGCAGCAGTATTTTACAGAGATCGCTTCTGTAGCATCATGAGAATATTGAACTCCAGCGTTATTGAATGTCTCCAAGTAGCTACTTACGTGATTTCTCACGCAGTGTTATACATGGCTGATGGGCACCAAAAAAAAAAAAGGTGCTGAAGTAATGATGGAAAGGCCGTTAGCCCTCATGCTGCAAAGAACACAGCAGGAGACATTCATTTCATTTGCACCACTACCACTGAGAACAACGTCACAAGAATATAAGCTGTCTGCCAGCAAACTGTACAAAAGTCAATGCAAGTTATGATCAATCACAGGAAAGACAGAACATCTATTAGCTCCCTGAAAAGACAGTTTCATGAGAACAAAAAAAAAAATCAACTTGGAGTCATCAAACCTTTGAGCACATTACTCCTGTAAACTGGACAATGGGTTCATGATAAAAACAAGATGCACTTCCTTGCCAACTAGATCAAAGTGGTTTTCTTAAGAAGAAACATGCCCAGCGAAAGTGCATGATTTACATCACAGGGAGTTTAAAACAGAAGCTTGAAACAGTTTTACTTCTCCTCTGCTAAAGCTGACTCCTGTCATGCACCAGTCAGAAGCTGAGAAAGAAGTCTTTCCTGGCCAAGATGGAGGCATGGCAAGGACAGACATCCTCAGCATTAAACCTGCTGTGTCACTTTGGCCTGATCGAAAATTCAATTTACTGCTTGAGAAAATGGCTTCACCTACAAAGGAGCAAAAAAGCAGACACAAATGTCTTTGTGTACCAGTTACACTGATAAATAGACAAGGGACTGGCACAAACCCTTAATTGAACTATCATCCAGTTACTTTTCAGTGGAAGCTCTTGCCCAGGATGAGGCGCTTGATTTAACAAGGCTTTTATTTGTTCTGATTAGATAGTAAGTCTGTGCTATGTATCATTTCTTAACAGTGGGTTTGAAGTCTCTATAATATAGCTGTAAACACACAGCTGCCCACGCATCTCCACCACATGGCACAGAGAAACATCTCCTTCAGTGAGGGTCAAATCCTCTCTTTACTGTTGGCAATTTGGAACTAAAAGGAGATGGGCATATTCCACATGTCATTTTCAGTAAAGCTGTACTCTAACACCTGAATGGATGCTTCATTTCACCTTAGGACCTCCAATTAACACACCCAACTCTGCATCTGCATTCACCTACAGTCCACCTGCAGGCAAAGGTAAAATTCATCATGTGAATGGAACCAAAACACCCAGGAAACATGCAGGTAGGTTGGGATAATGATCTGAAAAAACTTTTCCTGTTTTTAATGCAAATTCAGTTTCACCTGACATTTTGCATAGCTGGCTTCAGACACTCCAAGAGATGCTTTTTTTTTCTCCTAACAACCATAATTTTTACTAGCTCCAAAATCTCCAAAACATGTGATTTTACTGTATTTACCAACTGCTTTCATAATTTTGAGTACAAGTGTAAGGTTCTTATCGTAGGTTGAAGAGTCAGAACCTCTGACTTCGTGTTTTCAGTCATAAAGGAAAACTAAGAATCCTGTAACTCTAGAAGCTAGTGTTTGAGAGACATATGGTGTTTCATAAGGATTCTAGGTGCTTCGTCATGACTAACAGCAAGTACGCTTCAGATGAGGTACAGAGGTAAAAAAAAAAAATCCAGACAAACTCTATAACTAAGAATTTCCTCTCAAGGCTTTTGATTTTCTTCCATTTTGATGAAGAGGCTGAAAAAGAAATTATTTAGGAGTGGGCTGCAGATAGATCAATCACCCTCACAAATGAATATTTTGGGACAAGTCCAGTTTCAGCTCCTGTGTAGTTGTGCTTCAGCTACCTGGAATTCAGTGTCAGATGGGAAATACGTAGAACGGTTCAACTTCCAACAGCGCAGCAGGAAGAAAGGGAAGGGCTGTAGAGCTGAAATGGATTCCTTGCTGTGTCCCATGAAGGACTACTGTCAAATACAGAAAGGAAGATGAGGGGAGGGATATTGCTCTGAAGAAGCCTGGTTGTTCCTGAAAGTGCTCAAGATGCGACACAATTAACATATCCCTTCCAGCTCAGCATCCAAGGGAGGCTACCTGGAGGAGAACTACTCTCTTGTTCCCAGAAAATCAGCCACAGAGCAACGCAAGGATTAAGGAGAAGCAGGTCTGTGACCTGACACCCACACCTACCTGGGATAACCTGCTCCAAAACGTACTTTTCTAACTGAGTTCGTACTTTTGCCTCTGTTGTCGGGTGCCCGTGGGTGCCGTTATCAACCAGTAAGAGATAGGTGTGAGTATTATCCAGGCAATATAGGGGGTCTCTCGAGATCATCCATTATGTAGTGGGCCAAGTGGTACCCCGAGAAGCACAAGGACAACGTTTAACAGAGATCCAAGGGCAGAGCAATGCATATTTCCTTCAGCTACCAGAAACATTAAATCTGGGGCAAACTTACTCACAGAATCATGGAATTCTTGAAGTTGGAAGTGACCTCTTGAGATCATCTAGTTCAACCCTCAGACCTCCTAGGAGCCCTCAGTAAACTAAATTGCTTTTATTTTTTCTAGGGGGATGTTTTTCAGACGTCCTGTATAACATCTAGTGGACAAAAGTCAAGGGTATCTGACAGATAGGACAACAGCATTGGCAGAGCAAGATCCATAACAGCAGCAGCAGGTACGTGTCTTAGCTCATGGGAACCCCCGCTATGAGCTACTCTGTAGGCATTTTGCAGCAGCTAGAATAGGCATGGAAGAGATTATTCCCTAACGCTCAGCCAGACATGAAATGAGACTCTCTTGAACATGAGAACACGTCAGTTTCCTCCTACTACGCGAAGAGCACCTGATGTTTCCTATCACTGAAGGAAAGCTGGCCCCAGGTTGAATTGTTTAGGACACGGTATCTCAGGCTAAGTAGAGAGACGTGCTTCTACACAAACATTGCACTGGAAAGCATTCTGCTGAGGTCTGCTTTGCCAGACATGCAAGCAGATCTTGACTGACGACTTCAGTCAGTCATCACAAGGTGGATAGCGTCAGCCTAGCATGGATACCATTGTTGCCGAGAACAGTGGTCAGTCAGGGACATAACCTGTAGAACTGACAGCCAAGCCTCTTCTTTGTTTCCCCACCAACCTGTATACATTTCTTATGTCTTTATTACCACTGTGGTAAGCCTTTCTCGGTTGGAAATCATGCCCAGGCTGCTATGCCAATAGCCACCTTGTTCTCCTCTGAGCTCCAACTGACGGTATTGTCTCTGACCACTTCCCCAACGTATTTCATCAGCCCGTAATGCGTGCCTCCTGTGAAAATCCAGGCCCCTGGGGACAACAGGCAACAACTTGGGAGAATGTAGTGGAATATGCACTCTCCTCATGTGTTAGCTTTAAGATACTACCACTCCATCCCCTCTCAAGACCTTACCTCAGAAGGTAATACAGCAAGACATGAATAGTGAGAGCTGGGAACAGACCAGGAATTACATTTTCTTCTCTAGCATACACTCTCATTCCAACAACCAGTAGAGAAAAGGTGAAGTGATGAAGAATCAGAGCTTAAGTCTTTGTTTCTTCTTTTAAAGCACCTTTATCCTCCCCTTACAATCAGGCACCCATTACTAGGACTTGCAAGGTGCTCTGCTCTCTTGACAGATCACTGCTCAGATCTGGAGATAAGGCGCAGTCTTACTGGGAGCAGAACAAAAGTGGTCATATCAGACCAGAAACATAGCAAAAAACACAACTGCTGGCCTAAAGATCTCCCAGTTCCACTGTTCCCAGGTTCAGCCCCAAAACTGCAACTTGCACCTTCAACAGTCTGGTCAGTGGGTAGCACAGTGCTCAGGTTGCACTATCACGTTCTGCCGTGTACATCTTTAATTTGGAAGAAGCTAAACTGCGTAGCCCCAGAGACAGGATTTTTGCCATTACTAGTGAAAGTCCACAGGTTTTGTACTGAACTGAGGGCGCAGACTCTCAGCATCTTTGGCCAGAGCTAATTATAATTGTGATAGCTGTTGTTCAGCAGTGTAATAACTATTGTCGACATCTGCTTTGCTTTACACTGTGGGTATTTTTCAGGAGAGGAGCCTGCCAGGAACATTAGCTGCTCCACAGAGCTGGTAAGCCATCCCCACAGCAAGTCTTGCTAGCTCTGAAGTCAGAAGGCATTTTTCCTAAACCCTACCGATACACAAAGTACCTCGTCTCTCTAAGATTAGATACGAGGAAAACATTTTTACCCTGAGGGTGGTGGAGCACTGGCCCAGGTTGCCCAGAGAGGTGGTGGATGCCCCATCCCTGGAAACATTCCAGGCCAGGTTGGCCGGGGCTCTGAGCAACCTGATCCGGTTGGAGATGTCCCTGCTCCTGGCAGGGGGTTGGACTGGATGGGCTTTAAATGTCCCTTCCCACCCAAACCATCCTGTGATTCTATTCTATGACTACCTTTGCACCATCAACAGGTAAGGTTTCCAGTTGAATGACTTGTTTTCCTCTGTACATTCAATCTACCCACAACTCTACGTCAGC
>WHYT01014950.1:178639-211150 GCA_009806455.1 Tetrax tetrax | reverse complement strand
GGCCTCGCTCTCCCACTCGGGGCTTGGCGCAGTTGATCTGACACTGTCATTGCCCGAGCGGAACGAGGAGCTGGCGGGAAGCAAGCAGTGGTGAGAACATGGCGGTTGCTTGAGGGGCTCCCTGTCAGCCCTTGCCACTGCAGCGCGCGGATTTGATTCGTGTTGTATTACAAAACAGTGATGATCAGCCTGGGAAATGAGTAGGAATTGTGATTACAGCTGTTCAAACAGCCCTGTAAGCTTCAAATAGCTCTTAGCTAGCAAAATAACTTCATAACCTGCAGTGGTTATTCTGTGTTGTGGTTCAATCTGCAGCTCATAACTTTGAAAGCAAATTAAATCAATAATACTAGTGCAGCTGTAACTTTCAAGATATTCACAAAACTCATATCTTTGAGAAATGGGTTTCAACTTTTCCACGTGATTAAATCTAGACTCCTGAAAATCTCCTAGTAGAGATGGAGACCTCCATGTAGAAAAGCAAGTCTATTGACAACACTTCTATCCCTGTGGTTTTGATGGACTTTTTAGAGGTAATTCACAGACATCGCTTCCTGTTAGCACTGCGGTCTGCCTGCTACAAGCTGAAACCACTGCCTTGAGGAGCTGTTATTACAGAAATAAACATGCATGTATAATAATTAAGATAAGATTAATCATTTCTCATTTAGTTACCTGTTTTGTTGTTGTTGAGTTTTTTATCAGGTTCTAGGAGGAAAAAAAAATCTTTATATAAGACAGTAAATGTTCAGAAGGAAAATACACATTGAGACAATTCAGTAGTTATGACAAAGGATAAGAAGAAAGATGGCAAGAAGGCAGAAAAATCCGTACATCCTCCTAATCCTCCACAAGATACTACAGCTGAGAGTAGTTCTACAAAGCCGACAGATTTGCAGACCTTAGTGAATGGAGTGGAAGAAACACAGGCAAATCCAGTGATACTGCCTGAAGAACCAGAGGAGGTAGAGGAACCTCCAGTCCAAGATGTTCCTCACTTCTATGAAGAGCCTGTTCTTACTCAATTTATAGTAAAAAGGTATGGTTGTAACAAACACATCAGCAGAGTCAGGAATTCTCATTTGAGTATCTCTAGAGTCATACAAACATGGATCTGACTCTTCATGTGAGGCAGTGAATTGTAAGGTTATTCACACCTTGTACCCGAGATGCCTTATGACACTGATACCTGTGGAATTCTGCTGCCTTTTTGGATCCTAGAGCATTGCAGGTGCTGTCTGTTTGCCAAGAGCCGCCTTCTTTTATCTCGTTTGCCTACGGTGAAGTTTTGTCTAAGTACATACGACAGTTGGTGAAGAAAATGTGGCTATATCATTTGATGTTCAGTTGTTGCTGCCTTTTAATGTTCAGGGCTGCTCATATCCGTTACGAATAACCTGAACTGAGGAAACAGGTGAATGGCAGTGTTAACCCAATCCTTTGGTAGTTCAAGGGGACTATAAGTAATGTTTCACATGCTGACTGAGTTGCCAGCTTGTAAGCTAGTAAGTGCTGCCAACGTGAGTTGTTTTCTTAATTGAAAGCAATATGAGTCTGAGGCAACACAGCAATTACGTAAAATATTACAAGGAAGTCGCAAAAATTTGGAAATTTTGTTGCAGTGTATTTTTCTACACAAGATGCCACAACTGGCCTGTGTGTAGACCATGGTAAATCAAAGGTCATTCATCATATTTGTGTTGTGATTTAGGTGTACTGGCAGTGACTGTAAATCTTCATCTTTAGTTTGTTTTCTTTGTAGGTATGAAGGTGAAAAAGTTCGTGGATTGTACGAGGGTGAAGGATTTGCATATTTTGAGGGGGGAAATACATATAAGGTGAGTGTATAAATGAAAAAAAAAAGTTAATCAACTTATTTCTCTAGAACAGGCAGGCTATTTATTTTAGTGTAAGTGGAGGCTGAGCACTCAGAATGTGTAAGCATTGAAAGATCCGTTGGTTTCTGCCAACTAGTAGTTGGAGGGGAATTACTATGTCATTTTGAAATCTTGCAGTCACTGTAGGCTTCGCTTGTGGTAAGAATAAATTTGCAAATGAAGCATTTCTCTTCGTTTTGAAGGGCACGTTTTCTAAAGGGCTTATGCATGGACAAGGGACTTACACGTGGGCTGATGGAGTGAAGTATGAGGTAAAGTGCAATTTAACTCATAACTGAGGACAATTACAGACAATTAGATGTGCGAGTTCAAGGAAAGTAGATAAGTTGCAGTAATTGGTACAGTATGGGTGCGACAGCAGAACTATGGCAGTGATTTCGGTCACAAACCTGACTTCTCCCAGGTGATTGGGGTGCTGTGGGTCTTATTTTTTTTTAAAGGTAATTTAATTTTTTAGGGAACGTTTGTTAGGAATGTGCAGATGCTTAAGGGCCATTATACCTGGAACGATGGCAGCATATATGAAGGATCGATCGAGAATGGAGTTAGGCATGGATTTGGATTTTTCAGGAGTGGTACTCATCCCATTTCTTACGTTGGCTATTGGTGTAAAGGCAAAAGACATGGCAAGGTAAATCTCAAAGGGACTGTAAGTAAAAGCGTGATTACATATGTCTTACGTGATTTGCATGCAATGTTTTATTAATATAGATTAATATTTAGATATTTAAATTGAGGATACTGTTTGTTTCAGGGTACCATTTATTACGATCAGGAACATACCTCTTGGTATTCAGGTGACTGGGTAAAGAATGTCAAAGAAGGATGGGGAGTGAGACGGTAAATGTGATAAAACTACTTCTTAATATTTTTTTATTTTACATGTATTATCATACAATTTTTCCTATTGTTTAAAATGGATACAAATGCTGGCATTTCATAGTGTATGTGCTTTCTACAGTGGAATACAAAGTGCTTCATAGTAATAAAATATACCTTCTCTATAATGTACATTTTTTTGTTGGTATATTTCTACTTATCATTCCCACAAAAGAATGTCTAAAGACAAAATCTGAAATCAGCTTTGGTAAACCACAAATCAACATTTAAAAACAAATAAAGTGGGTTGATTTGAACAGATGGAGCTGCTTTCATGAATAAATGAATTGCTTGTGTAATTATATGTAAAGGAATGTTTTGATTAGCTATGGCAAATACTCTTTGGGAGAAAAGAATTGGTTAATGTTTTTACAGTGATGTGTAAGTTAAAAATAGGAGGTTAACAGTGGGTACAATCAAACCTCTGTATCCACGTCACAGTGAGCCAATTTTCAAATTAATGTTTATATTTAGCCTTAATAAATGCAAAATTTATTAACAATGTGGTTTTGCATAAACCTTGCTTTCATAAGATCCGCTTATAATTTGGTATGAATGAGTCATTAACTGTTATTGTTTTCTTGCAGCTATAAGTCTGGAAATATCTATGAAGGTCACTGGGAGAAAAATGTACGTCATGGAACAGGAAGAATGAGATGGTTGACAGCTGATCAAGAGTATATGGGGCAGTGGGTATATGGCGTACAGGTATTAATTTTTCCTCCAGCAACCCCTTTAGTTCAGCATCTGTCCATTACTCTAGTAAAACTAGACAGGGAGTTTCGTGCAGTATCAAAGGAGCTTTCTATGAGTTCTGCCAGTTGAAATATGCTGCTTTTTGTAAGTTGATTCTCGTGTTAGCAATATTCAAATTGTTAAAAGGCTTTTGACTTAGTCTTAAAAACCAATAATTTAATTCTCTAATGGAAGATACAAACATTAAACTTATAAAACTTTTTTATGAAGAAGGTTTATGACTGTACTTAGCTTGAGCTATGACTTTAGCAGTGAGTATATGTTGCAGTTTACTTCTGTGTCACCTGTAAAATCTTAGACCGTACTATTCCCTCTTGTAAAAGTTTTATGATGGAAGGAGATTATTTATGCTGTTTTCTGTTCCTTTCATTTATTATTCTGTTGGAAAAATAATTTGAGCTACTTCACTCTGCAAAATTTGTCAAGGAGTCCAGCAGCTATAAGTCTGGAAATGTCATGGCTCTCTGTCTGGCATGACGTTCCTCACCTGGCTGTGCATCATTAAGAGTCAAAAGGATTCAGGCAGGCAGGATGTCTTTAGGAGTCCTGTTGGTTGAGCTTGCTCAAGTATGTGTTGATTCCGTGTATCCTCTGAGCACTTATCCCATTTACCTTTGTACAAAGTCATTCCCTGGATGGTTTGAAGTACTGCAGCTATCAACCGGATGCTTTTGTTTGAGAGACATGCCAGTAGTGACTCTTAAAGATGCCTAGGTGATTCTCCTTTTTTAAAAGTCTGGACCTGTAGCAATAGTATCTCTTCTGGGGATGGCTTTTTTTAAACACACCATTTTTTTTTCAGCATGGATATGGCACCCACACATGGTTTGTGAAGAGAATGCCTATGTCTCAGTATCCTTTAAGGAACGAATACACAGGTGATTTTGTAAACGGCGAACGACATGGGCATGGGAAGTTCGTGTATGCCAATGGAGCAGTGTACGATGGTGAATGGGTTTGTAATAAGAAGCACGGCAAGGTGAGTATTGACAAGTAATGAGACAAAACTACAGACAACACCAGAGGAGACTATTCTGCTCTGTATAGCGGATTTCTGTATGGAAAGCTACATTCAGTTTCCGTTGTGGATGGAATCCAACGTAAAGGGTGGAGTCCACTGAAAGCAGTAGGAGTCCTTCCAGGGACGTTGCTGGGCCACAGATTTGACTCTGTGGTTAGATGTGTGCCGTGGATATGAAGAAGTGTGTTTTACTGTGGAGATTTTCAGTGCGATAGGTGCATCTTGACTTTTCTAGGCATTGGTCAGTATTTTCACTCTTATAGTATGAGCTAATGGATTTCATGTAATCCTTGCACAGAGATGATGTCACTTTAACAGAATAGTTTAAAAAAAAAAGCGAGCGGTGTGCTACATATGCAAACTAAGGATTGCAAGCAAATCCTTCTATATGGGTGGGAAATGTTTTTTACTCAAAATACGTTTAAAAATCAAACAGGTATATAGGCAATTCTTCATCTCAGCAGTGTATTTTAATTAACAGATGACAAAGTACTTTGTAAAAGCTGGTAGGAAAAAATATTTTGCTTTATTTGATCTCATATATTGCATTTTAGCCAAGATTCTTAAAAGGAAAGTTGATTGAGAGCATTAGTGAGTTGGGGTTTTTTTGATCTTTGATTTATATTTATATTGAAATAAATTAAATTAATTTATCTAAAGGGCAAGTTTGTCTTCAAGAATGGTCGTGTTTATGAAGGACAGTTCAGAGATGATTGTATAGTAGAATATCCAGCTTTTCAAGTGAATGCAATGAATGTAGCAAAGCTGAATGCCATTTGCAGAGGACGTAATTCTGGCACTGGTAAGCAGCTTAAGAAAACAAATTCTACTTAGTTCATGTTTTGTTGTTCCTTTTTACTATAATGTGAAGCTGTTCATACTTACTCAAGAGCCAGACATGTTTCTTCAAGAACTTTGTTAAAGGTGAGATTTATCTGAATAATTAATGACCTTTGTTCCCATGCTTCTTGTTTGCTGTGCATGACACTTTGAGTTGAGTGACACATCCACACTACATCTTGTAATGCTCTTGGAACATTGTTGTCTTGAAGTTTCGTAACTTATATAATATCTGCATTTCCTTTTGGCAAGGGGTTGGGTTTGGCAAAATTACTCTTCGGTAAGATAAGAAGGAATAACACACGTTTTGTTTTCCCTGTGTGTATGTGTATATATATATTTAACTTCATTTTAGTTTTGTTCCAATTTATTTTATTTGCATGGTAGAGAACCGCACCATCATTAATAGCTCAGAAAATACTTCTATTCTGGGATCAGATATTGAGTTGGATATAACTTCACTGCTTGACTTCTTGCCAAGGGAGGAGAGACATGAAGAAATGAAACAAGTAAGAGTCTATTGCTTGATATTTAGTTTCCCCCCACTTCGTGTTTCATATTATTTTGTTTCTGGTTTATTTGCGTTAAAGTAACTCTTTCCGTTAAATAATTATCTGAAAATCTGAAGACCACAAAAAAAAACCAGAAAAGCAAAAAGTGTTGCCTCTTCCTGAGCTTCCAGTAGAAGGCAATTAAAAATATGTTAACATATCTGGAAGGACATTTACCAGCAATCTTCAGCTACTATGAGGTTTGTCTGTTGGCAGAGACTAATTTATTTTTATCAGTCACCCAAAAATATTTATTTATAACTGCATTTGAGTAATGCTTTTATGAGCACTTAACAAGGGTATGCTCTTTGACGTTAAAAGATCAAAAGCATCATATGCCCAGTTACAAGGTCAATACAAGCTGACCCCTGCTTGCTGTAAGACGATGCTGAAAATATATCCTATTTTATTTAGGTAAAATTTGCTGTGTTGAGGTATCTTACAGAACTGAGAAGAGTTTACATCTTCTACAGTAGCTTAGGCTGTGATCATTCTCTTGACAACACCTTCCTCATGACTAAGTTCCAGTTTTGGAGATTTCTGAAGGACTGCAAATTTCATCACTCCAACATAACTCTTGCTGAAATGGATCGGATATTGAGCGGTTTGTATTTCTGTTTCTGGGGGTCTAGAATCCAGGAGTTTTAATAGTAAGCTGTGGAGAGTTGGAGTAGCAAGTTCTACTGATAGTTCAACTCCAGTAGTTACCTGTCCCTGAGTAAGTACCTCTGTGCCTGTGAGTTCTCAGTTGGATGCATTAACACTTCTCCAGGCACTTCAGGTGCTTAGATGAGAAAATGCAAAATTAAAATACCACTTAAAAAGTTGTTCTAAAAAGCCATCTATTAAAAAATTGTGTTCACCCCTGGTCTTACCATTACTATTGTGTATAGTTTTAAGAGGTCTGAGAAGGAGAAGTAGAAGAAACAAATACTTTTCTTTTTTTTCCTGCCAGCACTTTTAACTTTGGTTTGCGTGTAGTTATTTTTTTTTCTTCCATAGAGCCAGTTGATCAATCAATTCCATTTAGACCTGCAGTGTGATGCACTGCAGCATCCCTAGTATGTGAAGAGTTTAACTCCAACTTTACTTCCCCTTTCATTCCTATATGCTGAGTGGTTGCATTTCTAGAAAGAGGGAATTTGATAAGATTGAGCTGTAGCTGGATGATTCTCACTTGACCTGTGTGTTTGGAAGTGATGCTGTGTCTGATCTCATTCTTCCAGGAGTGTTGTTACACTGTGATAGGTAGAGATGGAGAGAATAAGACAGGCTGACAAGTCAATATGCCTATAAGCATTCTAATGTACATGATAGTAATAGAGCTTTATTTTGTCTATTTTTTTAGGGGATAAAACACCACTTGAGTGGATACATTGTCCACATGAGACTTTCCTGTTCAGAACGTTTTTGTCTTACCTTGTTCGTCTAGCATTTCATATCTATCGTGAAGAGGACAAGTAAGTTTCATCTTTTAGTGAAATTTATTTCAGTGTAATCAGTTTGAATCTTCTCAGACAAGAGTATTTTTGTTTCAGCTGTACAGAGAAACACCCTTATCCGCATAAGTGTTTCTTAGAAATTATGTCCAGGAATGTTATTCCCACTGCCTGTCATATCCAGGGTAAGTAATGATATTTATTTTGTGCTGTGCAGAATTCATCAATTAGTACCACATACATCACAGTTTTGTCATAACTGTTATTTTTCCCAATTAATTTTTAAAGGTCTATTATTTTCTGAAGAACAATTTACAGTTTTTGTCATGAGCTACATCAACAAATGCTGGGAAATATACAGAGCTTTCTGTAGACCAAGTACCAGACCTCCATTTGAATCCACAATGAAAATGAAGCACTTCCTTTGGATGCTAAATGTAATAATATATATTTAAAATTTATTTTGTGTGATTAGATGCACTTTCTTTTTATTCAGAGACAGATGAAGATTGCACTGAAGCTAGGGAACAGTTTGCTTTAATATGCCTGGGTTTTGGGTCACTGTTTAAATCCAAGCCTTTGTTAATGGAAAAAAAATCAGATGGCAAAATAATAAATTTTTATATTTTTATTTATGAGCTTTCACAAGTTCTTTCTTAATGCTGTTTTTGCAGTCTAGGAAAAATTCCCATTGACTTCAGTAGGGCTGGAATTTCACCGTTGTTAATTATGTATATGGAAGTATCATTTGAAACCACTAGAAATTTTGACACAGGCTTTGGAGGGAGTTAGATTAGGTCCATGTGGGGATGCCTTAAGTGCTGTTAACATGTAACATTTACTCTTATCCAGGATTTTAAACTTCTCGACAAACAATTAACTGCTCCAAGACTTGTGGAAATACTTGTCAAAGATGGTCCATCTCTAGATGATAGCAGTATTACCAACATGGAGCAGGAGGTGTGTATGCAAAAAAACCTATCATAGTTCATTGCTACAGGAACAATTAAAATCAGTTTTGAAAAATGCTGTAAATACTGTCCTATCTGTTAGAACAGGAGGAGAATTAATTAACTTATTTAAAAAGAAAAAGCACAAACTTGAACCTCTATTTTTGTCTTCTTTTGTTCAACCTGTATCTTCAAGTTTAGCTCATGTACTTCCACGTTTTGCTTATTATCTTACCCTCTTAGAACAGTGTCGGCACACCTGACCATACAGATAACTCCTTACGAGTGCCGTGACCCAGAGGGTGGAACACCATTTCTAGGAGGCTGCTGCTAGTAATAGTTTCATCTGGGGGGCAGCTGCCTGACAGTATGTGTGTACGGTGATTGCATAGCGATGCATCTCAGTACTTCCATCTGCCGAGGCACGCGCTGGAAATGGGTCAATAATTAAGATGTGAACCCACTGATACTGAAAATCTGGTGATCTAAGAAACCTGATTAGTGACGTGTGAAGCGCTGCCGCCTCAATGAGGTTGAGTAGTGATTGTAGCAGACGTGTGCTACCAAAGAGCTGACCTGCTTATAGAGGGCCTTCAGCCTTAAAGAATTAGCTTTTGCTGAGCGATGGTCTATTGTAAATTACAGAATTGAATTTATTGTTTTAAATGGTATCTGATAAACACAACACACTGTGTAAGCCTTCTTAAGGGATTTGTTATACACCCATTCTTGGGATTTCTGGAAGCATCATCTGCAGCAAAATGTTTTCAGGAATAGCAATAGTTGTGTGTTATTTGTTAGGAAAACCTCTCTTAGCTCCAGATAGAGCAAAAATCTGCGGTATTTTCTTCCAATATGACTTCTGTAAGGCGTAGCACAGTATATCCCCTCCTGGGTTTTTTGGGCTTTGACTTTTTTCCGTTTTTCTTCAGAAGAAGCGATGTTTGAGTAGACAAATGAGACCAGCACGGTTTCACAAACAATCACTTTTGAGTTCTTTGCTTGCTCTATATGCGGCTATTAATGAAGGGGTTTGCAATAATGAATTAATCACTGTGTTTGTTTTACTCTAGTTGGTTTTTCTTGAATTTGTTGAAGCTCTTCTTGGTTGTGCATTGGTGTATGTTACCAGTGATATGATTAAGGAGCAAGTAGATTGTAAGAAGCAGAAAAGCAGCAGCTTTAGAATTGAGGATCTCTCTGAGGGAACAACAAATGTATCTCTGTATCCAGAACATTCTCTGTCCCAGGTAAAGTTGATGCAGAGCTGTTAAATGTTATTATACGTCCAGTTAAGCAATAATAACAAACCAATTTCCTCTTTTTGCATAGACAGTAATTTGATTGAGTCCTCCTGCTTTTTCTGTTTGTTGCTATCTTAGACTGTAACATCAGCATAGACGGTTTTTACACACTTGCATGTTTTCCTAGGTAACAGTAAAGACACATAAAGTACTTGCAGATCTTCCGATATTCAAAGGGGAATTGACAAATTGGCTGACTGGTGGGAGGTATGCCTCTCCCGTTTAAAGCTGCATGTCTAAAATTGCCTTGTAGGAATGGCATTGCTATTGTATGTAGCAAGACTTGCTGTTTCCCGGCAGTTAAGCCGTGCTCTCTTTTTGCTAAACTTTTGAATAAGGATTTTGTAGGTTGTAAGATGCTGCCTGTGATACTGGTGCAATTTAGATGCACAGGGTGGTTGAAGGCATGACTTAGAACTTTGTTATTATTTGGAATTATGCATAAGATGAAAGTATTTTTATTAATTCAAAGAGCATTCACAAACATCTAATTTCACAGTCTCTGAAAGCCAGTAGTGCCACTGAACAACACCGCTTCCCATTCTCTCGCCAATTGTTCCCATCCTATGGAACCCATTCCCGTGCGTCACTGTGAGCGTTAATGCAGTTGCACAATTAAATGGTCCAGTTAAAGTAGTCAGATTTTCCAAGACTAAAATAAAATCTTAGATTAAGATTTATTGAATGTAAGATTTTTCTTGTGTTTGCTTTTTATTAGTACACTTAAAGCAGAAGTGTAATTGGTACAGACAGTTCCAAGGCAGCTGACCTTTATGCTTGTTCGTGATTGTCCTCAAGCAAAACTGTCATATCACAAGAAAAAATAAAGAAACATGAAGTATGTAAAAGCCCACACTGAAAGTTGGAGCAGAGGGTTTGAAATTCATGGGTGACAGAGTAGCCAAGGTAGTTTTACGTTTTGAAAGGGACTAGAATTTGTTCTGATATTAAACACAATATGTTCCCGTGCTTGGGTCTCTGTATGAGCCTAGAAATAGTGCATTTCCATTGCTAACAAAGGTTTGCTTCCACACGTACTCTCAGCTATTGTTATTTAGAATATTGAGTGGTATTTTCCACATTAGCTGAAACAGTGGTGAGTAAAGCTACAGTTTTATCTTTATTTGCAAAATGAGTAGTGAGAGGTTGAGAAGTGGGCAGAGAGATATAGAAGCACTGAGGAAGGCAAGTCTAATATAATTTCTAAAACACTTTTCAGAATTCTTCCAGCAAACTTTTCACCTTCACTGCCTTTACAATTTTGTACCCAGTATGTGATTATAACAAGATTCTTGATATTCCAAGAACAAAAATTGATTGTCCATCCAATGGATTACCCAGTTATTTCAGAGTAAGATAGTAAGGATTGCTGTTTTGTACAGGAATTGTGGAAATCAGACAATTTGGAAACTTCCAGGCTTTTAGAAAATACACCAACACTTAGAAAACAGAATTGTGTTTGATCTGAGTTTTTGTGAGACTTTTACTGCCACTCCTCTGAAAAGAGTACCTTCATCGGGCTGCAGAAGGTGCTTGGGATGACAGTTGGAAAGATTTCAAAGCATCCTTCTCAGATACACTCTTAAATGTTGTTCTCTCCTTTTCACTCAATATAATTCCTGGAGTGTATTCCTAGAGTCAGAAATATACATTTTTTATTGTTTCATCAGTAGCAGATGAATAATAGTATGTAGAGCAACATGTAAGACCAGAGGGACATGTCTAAGAACAGGAGTTTTCATTCTTTGTACATCTCTTTCCCTAGCTCTGAAAGAGGATAATCCTACTTCCCTGGCTGGTAGGACCGATTTCCTCGCACTTGAAAGTGTGAAACACTATTGCAATTTAATTGTTTTGAAATAGGCATAATTGCAGAATGCATTTGGTTGGCAAACTGCTTTGGAGATAGGAATTTGCATGACTCAAATGGGCGTGTGATTTCACTTTTTAATTTGAACACAAGTCCAGGCGTTCAGTAACTGAATTTAAAACTTCTTTCCAGCCACTGAGACCTTGTGAAGACGGAGGGCATCCTCTTCAAGAATTTCAGCTGAGTGAGTACTATAGTTACCATAAGAATTTATAAGCAGTGGTGCTAGAGGAGATTTACTCTTTCTGCAACTTTAAAGATGATTAAAACAGTAGCTGATCATTGAAACAGATGGATGTACTGCACTTACAGGGGGTAGCTGCATTCAGCTTGGTCATTATGACAAGGTTTACGTTTAGCTTTCCACACCTGCTATACAGATAGCTGAGCAAGTTTGAATCTCTGAACTTATTGCCCTTTTTCATTAGAAGCTATTGCATTTTCCTTAAAAATAACTTAAAGGATTTTTAAAAATAAATTCTTACTGTCCTGTCCTACTCATTTGGGCATGGAAGCAGGAGACTGAACTCTGCACTGTGCCTTCAGTATAAACAAACGTTTCATCAGTACAGAAGTATTTCAACAACAGCTCTAGCTGGAAGGTCAGATGACAATTTATATTTGTGGTGAAGATCAAACCTGATATTTAATGCACAGAATTACAGCCTGAGTAATTTTAACTTACTTTCTTTGCAACATCAGATACCATTCTCTCATTTTCCACAACTCATGGAGATATCAAAGATGTTCCATCATTGTTCAGCTGCGATGAAGAAGAAGAACAAGATTTCTGTCCAGCAGAAGAATTGACAGGTAAAGCAGTCCTACTGTTTCAAGACTAACATCAAAAAATGCCTCGTAGCTCTTGAATTGCAAAATTCTAATTGTATATGCAGATTTCAGCTTGTCACAAGAGGGCAGTAAATGAACATTAATTCTGGAGGAAGATGTTTAAGTACTGACTAGTTTTCTCAATTTTAAAGTGCCACGTTTATTTGTAGGACATCTAACTTGTATTTACTCTGAGAAGCTCAGTCCACAAGCCTGCTCATTTTTTTTTAATGTCTTGGACAAATAAGATATATTACTGCTATGTCTTGCTTCTTCTACTTAACATAAGAATTATTATTAATGATGTGGCACCATTAGCTGGGTTAAGATGTCTTATGACAGGCCAACACTCATGCAGAAGAGAAATCAGTAAGAGCATTTTCATGTGTTGAGGCTAGTAGCCTTTTTGTACCATCTCCCTTCTGGCTGATTAGCGGGTCTCATCTGGGTTGTTTTTTGTGCTGGTAAAATGTTTTCTACAGATAAAGAACCCAAATCCAAGAACATAGGTAGACAAAGATGTTTGTGTAGTTACCAGTTCTTTTGCTGAAATCTGATGACTGAAAAGTTACAGATCTGAAAAACCATCGTTTCTGAAAGAACCAGCAGATAGGCCCCGGCCTGTTTTTTGGCAGTTGTGACAATTGGGTGCTTCCATGCAATTCTCTTCTTTCAGGTAGCCCTGTTTGTTCCTCCATTCCCCCATGCACAGGAGTCATGGATACTGAGCTGTCATCAGATCACTGCAGAAGACATTTATCATAGGACTGAAGGGGAAAGTTCATGTTCTTTTGATGCCATTGCCAGGAAAGTCACTCTGAACACCCACAAAAGGGACAACCCCTTTCACATGCATCAGTTAAGAGTTTTTCACAGTTGTCATCTTCTGCAGAAGCCAGACTTTTCCATTGCAGAGTATCAGATCTGAAATACTGTCGTACAAAATCCATTTGAAATAGCAGCGCCCTGCTAAATAAACGTGTTTAACTTGCATGTTGCAGATGAACCAAAAGAAGCCAAAACTGAACAAGATGAGGGATTTAGTCCTTGGATGTGTCAGGTGCAGATCTTTTTTACAACTAAGTTATTTCCTGCCTACCAACATGAAAAAGTGCTGAGGGAAAAAATAAAGGAAACTAGAATACGGGATTTTGAATTAGCTGAGCTGAGAAAGATCAAGGATGAGGAGCTGGCAAAGTGAGTGTTTTATCTTATCTTGAAGTACTGTTATCTCTTACCTTCTACTAACAAAATTATTGAAAATGAGAAACATGCCTTAATAACGTAGTATAGGAGACTTTAACTGGGAAAACAAACCCATCCTGGTATTAATAAGCAACATACAGACTATAACTCACATGACTTCTGTTACTGTCGGGAGTAACAAATACAGGCTGCTTTCAGGTTATGGAACTCTGAACTCCCTGATATTTCCTGGCACTCACGCCCTGCTCTGTGTAAAGGCAGTTAAGACTTTTTTTTTTTTACATACTATAAGTCAGACTTGCAGTGGTAACTAGGCAGATTTTCTGCTGCTCTACACTATGACAGTTTATACAGCACATACTGTGAATATAGCTGTAGTCGCTTAGCCAGTATAACTCTTGCCCCTCTTGCAGTACATTAAATTTAAACTTTGTTCACTCAGACTTATTGCTGAAAGAGAAGCAGAAGAGGCAAAAAGGCAAGAAGCAGCTGCAGCAGAAAAAAGACTTCACTCGAAAGAGTCAGCACCCCGTCCAAAGGAAGAGGCACGCATTGCAGCACACTCAGCTGTTAGCAAGGTGTCTACTGGCAAAAAGAAAAAGAAGAAATAAATATTTTGTTGAGAACTACTGAAACTTCAAGTAAGTAATTACTCTTTGAATAAGAAAAAAAACAAAAACCCCCACATGTGCAGTAAGATCTAAAATACAAGTACAATAAAAATTACGCATGAGACTAACTGGTTTCAGAGGGAAACTGTCTGCTCTTACACGAGGGGTCTTGGGGAAGAGAATATAGTCATTTACAGCAGTGTAACCCTTTAAACAAAACTATTCCAGGAGTCAGTATTTGACTTGTACCTAAAAATTCTCTTGGTGTTAAGTTGATGCAAGAACTGGTATCTTGTCATGATCATATGCCCCAATGAAATAAGTTTCTACTTTAAAAATTGGGGTTTTTTTACTGAAATACTGCATATAAACTAGTAATTTAACATAATTTAACAAAGAATGTAAATCAGGCTGAAGCAGGAGCTGCAAAGAACAGGTCAACCCCAGAGTTCTTTATTCAGGCATCTTTTGTAAACAGTCTAGTTTTGCATTGTGGAAAATAAGCAGAAAGTCACAGGATGATGCAAATGAACACAGGAAAACAAAAAGATGCCCTTAAAAGTGTAGCAATTATTAGTTTTATTTTCTGGCAAAATAAGGATGTTTCCTGCCACGGGCTGGGAAGTGGCAGCCCTGCAGTGACTGCTGCTGGGCCTGGGCTCCCCCAGAAGAAAATGATGTAACACCTGCCAGCACCGCTGCCACTTCTGACTGCGGCGTGCCCAGACCTGAGGGAGGAACATGGCAGCAGCTCAGGGAGCAGGAAGCAGTTCAGTGGGGCTCTCCAGACTCCTCGGTTCTGCCCCGGGGCACAGCAGCAACTGCACAGCAGTGTCAGTGTGGGAACGGCAGGATGAATTTGGCAGGTGGAGGCTGTACTGAAGGAATGGCTGCAGCAACACTGAACAGGTTTTTCAGGCCTCTCGGCAGAAGGGCCGGCTTTCGGGCTTAGGGCTTGTCAACAGCATTGCTTTGGGACACGTGGATCCTGTCTTGGCCCCCCTATGTCACTGACATCCCAAACTGGATCCTGGATGCAGTTCCACCAGGATACAGGGACGATACGGGCTGTCTGCAGGCACCTCTTCCCTGGGGATTCTGCAGCCAGGCAGGGCATCATCTGGGAGTGGCAGAATGATGAAGGCGTCACCACGCCTACCGCCACTCCATTATAAGCTCCCAACTCCTCTGCTACTCATCAGGTTTCTGGTAGGATAGCATCAGTAAGTCCTTGCCGCATTGGCTTCATGCCCTATAACAAACTGACTTTGTCTGGAGCAAGGTCAACATCGAGACTCAATGCACAGAGCACCTGGGCTTTGCCTTAAGCTGTGAGCCCCAGCACAGGACCACCTGCATCTAATGGAGTCAGCGTCACAAGCCAAGATGCCCAAAACCAGCAAAGCGAACCAGGCCTTGGTAGCAACACCGACTGACCCAGAAGCAGTGGTGAGGAAGTATGTGGAGGGGCTCTCCTGCCAAGGAGGACTGTATCTGCATGGAGAAGCTCTCTTCTCCCTCAAGTTACAGCGACACGTATGAGTGCAGCACAACCAAGCCGGAGATGGCTGGTCATCCGGCAAACTGCCAGCACTCCTTCCACATGCTCTGCGTGCTGGCCATGTACTCCACTGGGAACAAGGATGGGAGTTTGCAGTGCCCCTCTGTAAAGCCATCTAAGGAGAGAAAAACAGTACTCAGCCCACAGGGAAGATGGAGGTCTCCCCTTTCCCCCAGTCCCTTCCTGGCCACAGGGACTGCGGGACAATCCAGATTGTGTTATCACATCAGCAGAGGCAGTCAGGGCCCTGAGCACCCAAACCCTGGGATGCCGTACACCGCAAGAGGCTTTCCTCGGTATTGTTATCTACCTAACTATTCTATGATACACGTAATGATATCAGAACAGAATGGCACAGATGAATTCAGACTGGTTTTTAATTAGTTTCCACATAAACATTTTTAAAATCTAAAAATTTATGATCAGAGTTTACAGATTTTAGTAGAAATTTTGATTCTTACAAAGCAAGTATTGCTTTACTATTGTCATTATTCCAGTCAATAATATGACTAATAACTTTTCGTGTTGAACAAGTGTCTGACAGTGACATCTTCAATAAATCAGCCCTTTGCAGATCAATCCAAGAAGAAAATATTATTAAACTGTGTTGCACAAAGCTTCTTCACTTCTTCTGTAGAAAAATAAAAATAAGTTATTTCAGGATGATATTTCGCAGGAACCTCTGCAAGAAAAACACTAAGGACCATCAAAGAGAATATAATTAAATCCAAACAGAAAAAAACCTAGGAGTTTCTAATATAGAAATACACTTAATTTTATTCTGTCTTCAGTAAAAGAAAGTTGAGTCAAGTCTGATATTTCACATTGTCTGAAAGATGAGTTATATTCTATGTGGCTAACGTGTAAATGATGGTTTCAGTTTGACAAGATGAATGGCCCAGCAGCAAACACTCTGCAGCAGCAGAGGATCTAGCTTCAACACAAGGAAGTCTATTGTAACGTCTTCTCAGTGGAAGTAGAGAGTAGTGTAGTCTGTTACAGTAAATCAAGTCAGCAAAACTTTTGGTTTGTGCTATTTGGCAGACAATGCTCTGGGAGTAGCAGTATTTCCTACGTTTATCAGGCACAGAAACATTCATTTACTGTTTCTGTATGGCAAGGTTGATCTTGAAAGACAATTACAAACCATTGTGTAAGTCCTGCAGCACATTCCTCTTTAAAATTTAGGTTGCTAGGCTTTGGTCTTGGAAAAGTATTAAATCTTTCCCATCATCCCTTGCCTCCTATTAAAACAGAGAGCCCTAAAATGGCTGCAAGTAAGGCCTGAACTGCCATTTCTCCTAATCTATTTAAAAGGTTATTGCATCTTAATGTTAATTTGCACTCTTAGTCATAGTAAATTATTCTCAAAACAGCATTAGAAACAAGACAACAAAGGACTGAGGATCACTGACAGGACAGACATTATGTATAAGTAACCTACCCATGGATCGCTGACAAATACAACCTAACTCAGATGTAAATGTGTCCATTTCTCACCTCTAATACACTTCATTAATTGCTCTTAAACTAAGCTCCCAGACCTCGCCTCTATTATTTGAAGGAGGAAGAAGGACTCATTAAGAATGTCTGCTGGATATGTATGCTGTTCTTTCACAGCTGGTAAAAGGCAGCCTAAAGCCTTAAGCAAACTTACCTGGTCTATCATAGATCAGTCCCTCTCTAGAGCTCTTGTGAGATGGATTTTATTCCTTCTCCAGGGACATACATTTTAGTAGTAACTGTATTTAAAGGTAATAAAAAAGTGATCCTTACCATTAACTTCAATCAGGTTTGCATTTTTTTGATTCAAAATAACATACAATTCTCGCTGGTCAGACTTTTTCCCAACTACCCAGTAATCACTCATTGCCTTCACAATAATTTCCTCATCTTCATCAACTCTAAAGAAGTTTCAGAAAGTAAAGAAGGTGGCAGTAAGCTCATCTTCAACAACTTTGTCATCATGAACAGCTTAACGTCATAAATGGTTACGATTGTGCAGTATCAAAGAGAGACTACCAGTACTAACTTAAGACATAATTCATCAGTCAGGATGAAGGCTTCATAAGTGTCTGCTTAGGACAGTCACATCGCCAGATGTTGTAAATCATCAGTTTGTCCATCAGGCAAACACTCCAGTGCTCTGAAGAACACACCTATCCTCCATCCTGTTAAGGACACACTTCATGGAATTATCATTTGCCACACAGTGGCAAATAATGAAAGCTGAAGATGGTATGGTGATACTAGGTTTAACAATTAGAGATGTGAAAGCTTAGAACTAAACCATGCTCAACAACTTGAGACATTACATAAAGCTGTCACTAACCCAGTACTTCTACAATAAGATGAAATATTATTTTTTTCATTTGCAGAAAAGTTAAAACCTTATCCTTAAGAGTGAGAAAATTGTTAGTCACTAATTAGCTACAGGCATCACAATTATTCAGCATTTTCCTATGTTCTCTATTAATTTTTATAGTGACAGAGGGTCTCTCCCACGTTGAAGCACAATGGCCATTGACAAGAAGCCAGTCATTTTCTCTGTCAGCCATACTGTAGTAACTGCAAGGTTTGCATTTCATCTGTTGTCTAATCCCTAAAGCAGCCAGCTCTTTCAGAGGAGGTTATAATACACGCAGAAGCAAGACTCCCTGTCCTTTATACCACTTATCCAGAGATTAAACAGACTTAAGTGCAAAAGTACTAGGCTTTACATCCCTTCTGAGTTTGTTACGGCTACTCTGAGGCTTCAAACAGATTAGGTATTTTATTGGATAGAGGCCCTGGTCCTTGAGGACAACAGAAGTTTTGTTTAAGATAGACTACTTCTAAACCAGCACAAAATAGCAAATATGACCCATGTTACACCGTTTATCTCACAGAGCTACGAACAGCCATCCAGGAACAAAAAGACATGAAAGCTCCACTCATTTGAAAAAATCTACTTGACAGGAGGAGTTACAAACTACTTAATAGTTAAGCATTACCTGGAGAAGTCACTGTTGATGTCACCGAGAATCTTCATGAGGTCAGGGTGAACAGATGCAAGTGATACACTAGGTGTTTTCCTCATGTGAATAGTACTTTTCTCTGCCAGGTTCATGTGATTGAAGTAGATAAACTTGAACTGAGGCTCCTTCTCAGCCCTAGAAAGATAAAAAAAAAAAAAAAAAAAAAAAAAAAAAAAAAAAAGCAAGCCTGCAAAACCAACCAGTTTTTCCCCTTCTGCTGCTTAGGCTGCTAGTAAATAGATACAGGGGAGTCTAAAGATCTTGTCCCCACTTCCCACTAGTAGTTTGCATTTTTCTAATGAGCTGTTTCTCCTTTGTCCCCAGTTTGTTTCCTTGATGCTCTTCCCTATGCCAGTCCAATCTGGTTTGAATGGAATCTATTAATTTGATTAATAAATAATCTTCCACTCACATCTTTGTTATTTGTTACAGTCGAAAGAAAGAACTCTTTCCCCATCATTTGTATGGGCCAAGCAAGAGACTGTTTTGAGACCCCTGCCTTGGCAGTCTTCTTCTGTTTCCTCTTTTATTAAGTTAATATAAAATCTGTCTCTTAAAATGTGGTTTTGGTAGAAGTCACAACAAATTCAGACTGGCAAAAACTGGCTATAGCAATTGGTACTTCAGGCTATGTATTATTTAGAATCAGGGAGATACTGCGATGACACCACTCACCTTAGCAAACAACTAGATACCCTTGCTCTCTGTCACCCAGATGCATTAGCATCAAGAAACTGTATCATGTTTTCAGGACACTGTGGCATTAAAATTTAAAAAGAGTTAAAGCTGCCAAAGCCAGTCCCAGATGACATTAAAAAACCCCAAGTTAATGATTTAGTAGATTGGCAGTATTTCAAGCACATCTTATTCTATACCCTGCGATTTCGCTGATTTGGTGTGCTGCTGCTAAGTGAGTTCTGTCACACACCTATCTCTGGTTTAACTCCTCTTTTGTTGTCATATGCAATGCTGTTCATGCTTCTCCAACTAACAAACCTATCTAAAAGTAAATACAATTTTATGGAAATTCATCTGTAGCACAAAGTGAGATACATTTTCCAAAGCATTAACATCCTTTTTCATTTGACTCTTTTTTTGCCTCTCAAGTAGTTACATTAGTCCTGCAAAACAGAAAAAATAAGACAGTTTTTTCCTCGCCTACCACACACAGCAACACTTCAAGAAGCAGTCATTCTGGAAAAAAGTACTCAATTGTAAAGCTTGCATTGTAACCCAGTCATCCACTCACTAAAGTCCTCATTTCAAATTATGAAACAAAAGTTTTTCTAGCATCTAGATCTTCATTTTTCTTTTGGATGTGTAACAGACTTCAGAGTTATGTACACTCCATCCAGGCTACAAGTACTTGTGTCTAAGACAATGCTCAGACCGAGACAGTGGAGGCAGTGTCCATTTGATGTGAAAAGTATAGATTTTTCAATTTTTTTTTTTAACATTATACAAAACAGCAGCCTGGGAAAGCAGAAGTGAAAGGAAATCAGCACAAAGAAGGAAGCAGGCACAAACACAGTGGTATTTCTAATTTTTTTTTTTTTAAACTCAAAATGTTCTACTAGCCCAAGTGCTCTTTTGTGAATGTTACGAGATTGTTTTCCCTCAAGAAAAGTTAGAAAGTATAAACTGATTTTGCAGGAACTGCTACGCTACTTCTCTACTTCAACACGGGGGACAGTGACAGAAGACTACCACTTCAGTTGTCATTTTTGCCATCTTTGCAAGCGCAGCAATCTGTAGAACTCATCATCTCCACGGGTCAGCTAGTTTCAGTTCACATATGAAAGAAGCAAAACCTAGAAGTTCCATGTCTTGTGTCTGAATGATCTACTGACAGCTGGGGCGTGAGGCGGCAGAAATCTTAATGGATAATGGTGAAATTTATCTTAATATTTACATGATTTTTTTCTGCAACTGTTATACATGTGGAGGAAAAAGGTTTCAGCAGTCACACAATAAACATTTGTTCCTGAATTAATAATGTGTATGTCATTACTTACAGGTAGACCTAAATATGCAACAGCAGTCACTTTAGAAATGCTTAAGGTGCAGAAAGGTAGATAAGCATCGTTTAGAGTACACAGTTAACTCAATGCTTTCAAGATTTGGGGTCATGTTACCATTATTTAAGCTGTTCATTAAACCTACTTTTTAACCAATTAATGAGGGACTGCAACAGGAACAGAAGGGTGGTACAAACCCCGATATTCTCTTGTTGATGTTGTATTGTTCACATATGTCTGATGCTAACACGGTGAGTTGAGGCCCAACAATGCTGTCCAGTTTACGGCAAAACTCCAGCGTAGGCGGAATTGAAGCTAGGTGGTAGGTAAAGAAAAGAGAGATGAGATTCTCTTACCACCGCTGAAGGTTCAGTTTCTGTAGTTGTTTTCTTTAAACATCAGTGAGAGTCCTGGGACAAATTTCTCTCTTAATTAGAACTTCACGGATTATTTCAGAAGTGCATGGCTAACTGAAGCAATATTTAGTCATTTTATTGTGTAAATTGAATTACTTATACCATTGGACCAAAAATCAAAAGACTGATAAAAGCACTAATGAAAAACAAACTCAAATAACAAATTAACATGAGTATTTTTCAAGATTCTATCATAAGTTGCATGTAGTAGCATTTTGTACTAACTATATCTTGCCAAATAAGTGATGCTAATAGGTACTTACCATCAATCATAAAGCAGACAGCTGCACTCATGGCCTGGAACAAAAAAGTTAAAGCAAAAAAAACCATTTACAACAGGTTACCTCAACTACCTCAAATAAATGACAAGACTTCAGTCGGGTCATGCACAGGTAAACTAGTTTAATAATGATAATAATGAATAATAATAATAAAAATCTACTTTAAAGGTAACACTTCAATAGGATAATATCCGCAATCCAAACACAGCCTAGTTATGATTTTAAAATTCAGCCCAGTTAACAGTTTTTAAGTTGTAGGGGAAAAGTAAAATTTGCTAAAAAGGCATTTTATGCAAGGATGTACGTCTGCAAGAAACTTGCATTTCATTTTAAAAGATATTTTTTTGTTTTATTGATTAATGCTACATAAAGCCAGGTAAGAAGCCACCTAAAGTAACTGAAGGGTGGTATTTTGTTTTAATAAAACAACTGTTGGTTTTGAGGAGGGTACAAGAGGGGGGAAGAGAGGATTCAGGCTTTAAAGCTTGTTGCTAGAAACACCAGAGAGTTTTCTGTCTCTTTACTTTAACCTGGTCATATGAATGCATCTTTCTGTACAATTCATAAGTATTTCACATCATTGTCATCTTCATTGTATATTGATTCCTAATTCTGTGGAATAACTACAGAGAAAAACGTAATACCTTATAAACAATTAAATGAAGCTCTTCATAAGTGTCATCGGTGTTAACAAATATTTTGGGGAAACGGCATTTTGCTTCTGGATCATTAAGATTTAAAGGTCCAGTAAGAAACCTAGAAAATAATTCAACAGGTCAGATGCAATGCATTCTTGTATTTCAGTTTTTCCTATTTAACAGATGTTTTTGAAACTAGCAATTACGTGTATGTATGAATATATTCAAATGCAGTGAGTTTTCAGCTAGCCAGATGGGCGTAGAGCCCCTTAATGTATTATCTCAGCACTCTTACATTTGCAAAGTATTATTTGCACATATGCTCCAAAGAGTTACAGAGACAGGATAAGAAAGTCAGAATAATGCCAAGGAAATAAACTGCACAGGTTATCAAAGAAACAACAACAAAACTCTTTGCACATTCAAGTTGTGACTATCTTTAAAAACCATGGGGTTTTTTTGGTCCCTACTGGGAAAGCACTCTTCCTTTGCTTTCCAACAGTACTTTCAAGTTAGTTTTATGTAGAATAGTGGTGTATTAGAAGCACCTAAATGGGGGAGGGGGGGGTGACAGGGCGGGCTGGGGGGACAGACAGGACAGGGAGTGGGTGCTAGTGCCTTGATTCCAAAAGAATACGATAAGTCAGGCAAGAGGAATTATTGTGATTAAAGAAAGAAGTGCAAACCCACAATTACTCAAAATAATATTGCCCAGCTGCTTAAGCACAGAATTCCCCACTCTGACATGCTGATCACTGAGGAAAAATAAATAGATAAATCCCTACATTAAATCTACACCATTGTCTGAAGTGCCCGACTGAAAAGAAATGACCAGAGCACTTCCAAAATTTTTGATGCAGTGCATTAAGAACAGTGGGGAAGAAAAATAAATATACAGTAATGTAAATGAGGCCTTTTATTTTTTTTTTTTTCAGAGGTCAAGTTTTACAGTGCACCATCCTACTGTGTGACCTCTGGAATGAACTGTGTGTGGAATATGTACTCAAAATACACGTACTCCTTCCAAACATTTTGCCCTTGAGGGAAGAAGCAGTAGATGGTGAGAGTAAACAAGAGCTACCTTCCATAGTGTTGTAGATTTCCTGGCATTTCAGCACGTATTGGAGAATCTCTTCCCGCTAACTGAAATGAAAAAGAACACACATGAGAAAAAACAACTTAAGAGGTATTTCCTGTTACTTTTTGTGTACTGTCTTTAAATCAAAGCAAACCATTTGCAGAAGTTACCACTCATGAAGATACGTACTCTTTGTGTAACAAGGAGGTAAAGCTGAACTATAAGACATGCTGATCGAACAGGGCATTCTGATTTTGCATTTATTAATTTTAAAACATAGCTTATGGAACTTTTTGATGGGAGGAGGGATAACTAACTCCAAGTGGTCTTATGGCACTCCATGCTGCATTTAGCCATTAAGCTGAAGTGATTTATTTGCAGTCCTGAGCAGTCATCAGATATCAACATTAAGTAAACTCCCTATCACCATCCCATATTCAAATTATCAGCACGATTCAGACTGTAAGCATTAGATGCAAATACTACTGAGTTTAGTAAAATGCCATGAAAGCAATGAATCTCAGAATTCCTAAACTAAAATTTGAGGGGAGTGGAAGTGAGATAATCCTTTTTGGTATTTTAGCCCTTAGTGATACCAGATAAACAGAAAGAAAACAAGAAAAAAACCCAGCCAAACACAAAAGTCAAAACCAACAACCACCTCCACTCCAGAAAAAACCAACTACCATACCTCAGGCTCCATATGCCTTGGAAACAGAGATGTTGTGAGATATTTGTACAAAATTCTCATGTCATCTTGTTCCAGTCCACTCCTAGAACATCAGGGAGAAAAAGAAAGGCAAGTGATGTTTGCGCTTCTGTTCAGATCATGTGTTTTCCTCTAACCAAAACTCAAGCAAAGCACATACCAAATCAGGGTAGCAACATTTCAGTGTCTCAGTAGATTCGATCCCAGAACATTCACTTTCAATAAAATGTTAGTTTATTTGCTAAATACAAAACACATCTAAATTAGGTGTAAACCAGAAGAGAAATAGAAACAATATTTAAACAAACAAAGATCAAGTTTGCTATTCTTAAATCCATTTTTAAGTAGAACTCCTCACAAGCACTGCAACTTTCTGATTCAGAACTATATAAAGGACAATCCTTTAATAAACCTTCTCTACGAAAAGGCCACCACAGAAGTAACCATTTGGTACAGGTTAGAGATTTTAAAGCCAAAGACCAATGCCTTTCTTACATATCACTCATCCTACCATTCAGTTTTCTCATTTTCATGCAACTTTTCCACTGATTCAGAAGCTTTGCTATTACGGTACTTATATGGCACAAAAGAATTACTGAAGTACCTACCAGATAAGCTGGTCGTTGTAGAGAAAAGCAGTATACTTTACTATGCTCAGGCTTTCTTCCATCCTATTAATGAATGACTGAATTTTCAAGTAAGTCATTTTATCCAGTGGAAAGAAGCTGATTCCACAAAACACATCTAGCAGATCGCAAGACTGTAAATGCAGAGTCTGCAAGTACTAAGAGAATAATGACAGTTGTTTTTTAGAATTCAGAAAACTTCCAATGTGTAGATTTCAAGTTTTAGTCTGTTCCCCAGTAATCTACACTAATGGTCAGCCCCCTTCCCTTTCCAGTTCTGGTTGTATGACATACTCTTTTATGTATGGGTAGACTTCTTATTAGAGTCTGTAGGGATAGATAAGGTGTAATGGTTTTAAAGTAAAAACCAGTAGATTCAGACTAGATATAAGTAAGAAATTTTTTTACGCTGAGGGTGGTGAGGCACTGTCCAGGTTGCCCAGAGAGGTGGCGGATGCCCCATCCCTGGAAATACTCAAGGCCAGGTTGGACGGGGCTCTGAGCAACCTGATCTGGTTGGAGATGTCCCTGCTCCTTGAGGGGGGTTGGACTGGGTGGGCTTTGAAGATCCTCTCCAAATATGCTCTGTGTGCAAATGTGTGAATATGATTCCAGGTGTCAGCTTGCTATTATTCAGTCATAGTGACAACAGCTTTTAAGGCTAGCTCAAGATCTTTTGAGAGGATAAGAAAGCACAGCTTATCTTATTACTATTTAATTTCTGAACTAACTCTGTAGAAATATTAGCAGATAAATTCATTAGTTTTCAATGTGCAAAAGAAAAGATAATTGCTATTATTCTCTTTCTTGATAGACCGTAACCTTTACCAAGAGACTTCAACTGCAATATCAAATGCTCTGCTCTGTGAAAGATGAGTTATCCAATGGCTCCCTCTACAGTCATTTCACATTACCAAAAAACCCAAGAAGTTAAATGCAGACAAATAGCGTGACAGATCTCTATCAGTTTGTAATCTAAGTCTCATTTCCTTTCAGAAAAGGAAACGCAGTGAAGCCTGCCAGCACCGTGTAGCCAATTTGTTCAATAGGGTTATAACAAAACAACTTGCATGACCAAACTTTTTAAGCATTTCTAATTCCCCAGCGAAAAAGAGAAACAACTTTTCCTTGGATTTCTTTGTGTTATACAGATCTATAGCAATTACTGTTTTATCTTCAGTAGGAACTTCAAAAAAAATGTTTTAAATATAAAAATCTTATTACTTCCCTTTTTGCCATGCTCTGTTTTTCAGTTTAGTCTAGACAAAAGTATACACCAGCTAATCATGTACTCCTTGTGCCAATAGCATTCATTCTGGAGTCTATGATAGTCTTACGAAAAACAAGCAAAACTCCCCCAAAACCCACAAGTGAAGGCTGTCCTAAAATCAAATTGAGCTGTACTTTTGCTTACACTGTTGCAACATTGTGTTATTTTAAATAACCTGTTCGGAGAACAGCATCTTAAATGGCAGTATACTCCATCATTATCAGAGACATCAATATTCACATCTCTACCACAAGAGAATTAACTGCTGACAGTCCTCTGTTTCCTTCCATGCAAACGAGAAAAATAGGGGCAGACAGACACTTGGTTGCTGTCTTTTAAAGCTAGCTTGATGAAACTTTTCATGTAGGAACTCAAAATCCTGCCAGGTATGACTGCTTAGTCAGTTACTTTATGTGAAAAATACCTGAATAATATTTGATTGATTTCTTGCTCAGAAATAGATTTTGCTTTCCATCCTTTCACTAAAACATTTGCTTTTAAAGACTGAAATTAAATTCTGAAGACTAGTTATATAGCCAAAGCGATATTTCCTGAAACCTTCTCAGGCATGAATTGTAATTCCAGATGGGGGGCAGTCTGGGGACAAGTTAAAAATTACAACTATCCACTACTTCACACTACTATGTGACTTTAAGTCTGTGCATGCAGGTTGTGGAATCTCCATCCCTGGATATTTTCAAGACTTAACCAGCCAAAGCCTGTGCAGTCTAGTTTGAATTCAGTGTTACTGTACTTTGAGTAGGAGGCTGAATTAGATGACCTCTCCAGATTCCTTCCAACTCGAATGATTCTGCAACAGTTACTCAAATAGGTCTGCACAGACTGTTATCACACTAATTCAAGTGTTAAAGCAGAATTTCCAAAGAATGAACACGATTCCATCAGAAGAAAACATCTAACAGCCAAGCTTTCCCATCAAGCCATAACCATGGAGTAGTTCAAGTCCATTTAAAGAATCTACCCTGTTAGTAGGAAGCAGGAAGTATTTGAAAAAATGAGCAACCAGACTTTTTGTCTTTCCACTACATCTATTCCACTGCTTATGTGTTATAGCCACACTGCAGCCACATAAAGAAGATTTTTGTATTCCTACACAGAATCACACTGTAGGTGCCTGAAAAATAAGGTCTTACCCGATGGAAGAATTTCTCTAGTCTCTCCTTCAGAACTTTTACACCTCCATCTTCCATGGATTTCAGGAATGTGCCATTGAAAAGCTAATAGTAAGAAGAAAAAAAAATAATATATTAATCACTTGGGTAATCATTTACAATAATTTCTTATAACTCGGCCATGAATATAGCTAGATTACAATACAGCTCGTTTCTCAGTATTTGGAGTCCACATAGATCCAAATGTACTCCTTCTTTATGGAAAAAAATCTCTCTCAGATTTGCAGAGTCTGGGTATGTATGGCAGCAGAGGCAGAATTAGATAGAAAAATGAAACTAAATGCTTTAATGCTAGAGAAATTATTTATCTCTGCCACTTAAGCATCTTAGGCTCTTGCTTTGTGAAAGCCAGATTGATGGCCTTTATCCAGTATTGTTTCTCCAACAGATATCATCTAACACCATCAAAATAAAACGCTTAGTAGTGTAACTGCCCATGAAAGAAGAAATCTGGACTTCACAGAAATTAGAAGGCTCTTATTTTTACAATAAGCTAATGAACCAGCACAGGTAACTGCAAAAGCTTTATTTTTCTCTTCCATCAACACCATTACAGCTTCAGGAAGAACATCAAAGCAGTTAGGAGTTTTCACATCCAAACAGTACCATGAGAATCTCTTCCTCTGCCCAGAAGAGGAGCCTCTAGTATTAACTCTACCTTGTACATGCTGTAGCACTGCTGTAGGACCGAACTATAAACCTTGTCCTGCAGAAAAGAGAGCAGGACATTAGTATAAGCAGAGGCAGAATTACAAATATTTTGGCTGAGCTACATGTAACATATGTTTTCAAAGAGCCACAAAACACACAGATTAAAGACATCAATATCTGAATAGTTAAATAGCATTTTCCGTCAGCATCTATAAACGTCTGTACTTCTAACGTTCTATTTCAATAAAGGGAGTCCCTTCCCCCTTTACATTTAACACCAAAAGCACCTTTTTAACTTATGTACAAGACACCAGTTACAAATAGTGCTCTTCCCTAAGGCCAGTGGTCAGTGAAAATGAACTTATTTCTGACCAGTTTTTTCTTCATCCAGGTCAAAGGCTAAAGGCTGTGGGACACCATAGCAGGTTTTTATTGGGCTAGGATCTTAATCCAGATGAAAAAAAACCTCTACTTTATTGTTTGTCTGGCCTATGACACCAGTCCTTTTCTTAGCACAAAATGAGGAAGAGAACACTGTAATGAATGGAGGCAGCATAAGCCTTTTAAATATCATCCCACCCGGCCAAATACCCTTCCTGTATACAATGAAGCTGACCTAATGATACTGCAGTTTGGACAAGAAATCCCATGACAGTTATGAGCTGATTGTTTTTCCAGATTATTAGTAAAGACTACTAGCAGTCTTAGGAAAGTAGTAACACGTATCCTTAAACCTAATAAAAATACATAGATTTAAAATCTTGCAAGAACTTTATAAAACAAAGATATCCTAGGAAATATTTGCTTATTCCAAGCTAAAAGTCTCACTGATGTTTATTGGGTGATCTTGAACTGCTAGCTGGATAATTCTCTATCTTGCTCTCTTCTTTACACTTTATTGAAAAGTACTCTGCTCTTATCTCATTTATGGAGAGACATACATATATATATATATATATATATATATAAAATCAATTTGGCAGCAGTTCATGAAGAATCAAACTAAGATAATTCTGGAGGTACTCTTAGAATACAATATAACCCATTAAAAAAAAAAAAGTTCAGCATTACCAGTAATTCTTCTTCCTGATATTCATACACTGGCTTTCCATCTTTGTGTTTTTCTATTATGGGATTCCGTACAACCTAGGAAGCGGGACAGGCTGGTATTAGACAATGCAGAATGCATTGAGAAGATTGCGATATGATGTTTTAGAAATATGCATATCACATGCATAAGTACCATGACCATCCAAAAGTTTTCTTCAGGTTCATGGAAAAATTGTCTATTCTTCTGCGTATGTAGGGATTTTGCAGGTTTTGTTGGGCTAAAGGTCCTGGAAAGAAAACATATAGACGTAAATATTTATATACACTCACAAAAAGAAAACATATGAATAGGAAATTTAAAATACAGTGCTTTTGCTAACACAATGAGCCATGCAATCAGACTTCATACCTTGTGAATTGTACTATAGCTTCACATAGTCCCACATTTCTAATTTTTTCATTCTTTTCTACTTCATTTGGGTGATAGAAGAGAATCTTCTTTTCTTCCTAAAATTTGAAAAAAAAAAACCAAAACAATCAAAGCAAATACATTTTAACAGAATTAAAGAATATTGAGTTCATGGTTTGCTTGTTTTTTAACTTTAATCCCTTAATTTCCTAAGCAGAATTTTATCTTGTACATAAGTGGGCTTCTGTAATAACGGATAAAAGGCATATTTCATCACACTTAAGCTGTCAGTCATCCCAAGATATCTCAAAATGCTTTATAAATTGAAGGCTATTGAAATCATAGGCCCAGTCACTTCACAGCTAGTTCAAAGCAAGGCTAGCTTCAAAGCCAGATCAAAGCATGGCTAGCTTCAAAGCTAGCTCAGAATGCTCAGCATTGTCCAGTCAAGTTTTTAATATCTCCAAAGATGGAGATTCCACAGCCTTTCCAGGCCCTATTCTGCTGACTGACCACTTAACTCTGAAGAATTTTTTTCTTCCATCTCATCAGAATTTCCCTTGCTGGAACTTCTTCCATTACCTCTCATCCTTTCACTTCAAGAACCACCTGACTCCATGCTCTATAGCCACCCTTTCGGCAGGTGAAGAAAGCCATCACCCCCCCTTCCAAATCATCTGTTCAGGCTGCACAAATCCAGTTCTCTAAGGCTCTCATGGTACACCATGGACTGCAGCCCTCGACCGACTCAGGGGCCCTCCGCTGGGCTTGCTTCAGTTTGTCAGTATTTTTCCTTCTCTGGGGAGCCCCAGAGGAACACAGTGCCCACCAGCAGTCTCACAAGCGCTGAACAGAGGGGAAGCAATCACTTCACTTGACCTGCTCCTGCATGCCCACTCACCCAGCCCGGTGAGCTGTCAGTTTTCACTGCCGTAAGGGCACACTGCTGATTCACACACAACCTGCTGTTCTCTAGGACTCCCTGGTCCTGTTTTGCAAAACTGCTTTCTAACCAGTCAGCCCCTGGCCTGTTATGGCGCACAAAATTACTTCATCCCCCACACAGGGCTTTGCATTTGCCTTCGTCGAGCTTCACGAGGTTTCTGCTAGCCCATTTCCCCAGCTGGCCGAGGGTCCCTGTGACCAGCAGCCCTGCCCTCCAGGCCATCAACAGCTTCCCTCAGTTTGGAGTCACCCGTGGACTTGCTGAGGGTGCACTCGGTCTCATCACCCTGCTGATTAATAAGTACGTACGTACACTGCCCTGTTCAAAAACTATTAAAACTGAATATTATCACATGACCCATAAAATATGCTGTCATCTAAAAATAGATAGTATAGCTTCTTGAATTTATTTATTAAAGACCACAGTGGAAAAAAAATACTAGCAATAGCTTGAATTTAACTAAGATTTCTACCATGTTGTAGCTACCTGGAGAAAGTATTTTTAAAAAAATAAGTTACTGCAGCAGTAAAAGATAAGTTACTAACAGAGCAGCTCCCCAGCTTAAGTATTTTACATGCTACTGTTGAAAACACCCTCGGTTACTGTTCCTTTTCACAGAGACAGATCCGGATGCAAGTGGCACCGGCCGCGCCGGGGGCAGCCGATGCACAAGCCCCAGGTGCTGACCTGGGGCAGGGGAAGCGCTAATCCCGCGGGCACAGGCTGAGGCCCGGGCCCCGGGGAGGGACGGGGGGCCGAGACAGCCGCCGCGGGGCCCCCTGCGGCGGGGACAGAGCTGGGCCGCAGCGTGCCCTCGTCGCCCCACAGCCCCGGGACGCGACCCCCCGCCCCCGGTACCTCTCCCTCTTTGGGCCCCAGCTTGGGGTTGTAGATGAAGAAACTGAGCAGGGTCGGAGCGAGCTGTTTCTCCTGGCTGGCTCCCCCCGCCGTCGCCATCCTGAGCCTGAAGCGAGCGCGCCTGGGGCCGGCAGCCGCCGCACACCATCGGAGAGGAGCCCGCAACCCTCCGCCGGTACCGGCCCCGCACCAGTTCCGCCTTCTCCCCCCGCCCCGGAAGAGCACGGCGCCGGCCAGGAAATGCTCCGGGAGCCCGGCGGGGCCCGCGCTCCGCAGCGCCTCCCGGCCGGCGGGGAGAGGAACGGGAGGTGCCGGGCAGGAGGCTCCGCTCACTGCCTGGGGCTCTGGGGGCTCGCAGGAGGTTGGGTAGCCCCGGGGATCCGGTCTTCCCTCAGCAAAGGGTTGTCCCTGAGCGCTGCTGGAGCTTCCCCGCACACCCCCCACCCGCGGCAGCCCCTCCGCAGGGGAGTGCGGCCGGGTTGGCCGTAAAACACCCCTGTTGTGAAGGGCAAACCCAGCGCAGCTAACGTTCCCTTCGATTCCTTCAAAGCTGCCTGGCAGCTGAAAAACGTAGAAACGCTTTATTTTTAGAGGTAAAATCCGAGATTTGAAAGATGAGATCTTCAAGTTTGAATATGTTGAAGGAAATGTCATCCAGCATCTCTTAGTGCAGGTAATCCTTCCTCCATAAATAGATACATTTATTCTGATTATTTGTCGAGTTTTTGTCTGGCACATTTAAGATAGTGGCATTTAATTAAAAAAAAATACTCAAGAAGCTTCTCTATTACTTTCCAATTCCAATTTTAATCAAAATTAAGTGTGAACTAAATTATAAGTAAAAATAGCTACATGATAAGAGATACATCATTTTGCTTCTCCATAGGAGTATCACATTTAGGAATCTGAATAAAGTTACATAATTGTTTAAATAAACACCTAGATAAGGTATAAAAGATAAAATTTAACATCTCATTCCACCAGGTCATTTAGAAAAATGTATTGGTAAGCTTTCTTACAGTTGTGCCAGATTAAATCTAAAAGAAAACAGTATTTCTTGAGGTTTTAATTTTTCAATTTTGTAATTATTTCAGTTCCTATCATCACTCTTAGTTTGAATTTACTTTAAGTGCTAGTAGTGTCATTCTGGATAGTCCTCATCAGCCTCAGCAGGTGACGGCTTACTCAAGAACTCAATTCAGTGCTGTAGGAGCACTGTGTGGAATAAATATGCTGAAATACTGCAGTAATTTAATATTTAATGTCTGTACTCAAAAAATGAGTGGTCTAAGTGAGAGAGAGATGACCACCATTTCCTCTGGGTTGCTGTAGTTGACATGCAGCTCTGTCTCACATCCCTACTGCCATGCCACGGCTGCAGACCCTCCTGGAACCTGGCCTGAGGGAGGGGAGGCACAAAATGGAGGGAGCTGCCTCCTCTGTGGGAGGGGAGGCACAAAATGGAGGTGGATGCCTGCTCTGAAGCACAAAATGGAGGGGGGTGTTTCTTGTGAGGGACGGGAGGCACAAAATGGTGGGGGCTGCTTCTTGTGAGGGACGGGAGGCACAAAATGGTGGGGGCTGCTTCTTGTGAGGGACGGGAGGCACAAAATGGAGGGGGGTGTTTCTTGTGA
>WHYT01014950.1:102490-167366 GCA_009806455.1 Tetrax tetrax | reverse complement strand
AGTCCTCATCAGCCTCAGCAGGTGACGGCTTACTCAAGAACTCAATTCAGTGCTGTAGGAGCACTGTGTGGAATAAATATGCTGAAATACTGCAGTAATTTAATATTTAATGTCTGTACTCAAAAAGTGAGTGGTCTAAGTGAGAGAGAGATGACCACCATTTCCTCTGGGTTGCTGTAGTTGACATGCAGCTCTGTCTCACATCCCTACTGCCGTGCCACGGCTGCAGACCCTCCTGGAACCTGGCCTGAGGGAGGGGAGGCACAAAATGGAGGGAGCTGCCTCCTCTGTGGGAGGGGAGGCACAAAATGGAGGTGGATGCCTGCTCTGAAGCACAAAATGGAGGGGGGTCTTTCTTGTGAGGGAGGGGAGGCACAAAATGGAGGGGGATGTTTCTTGTGAGGGACGGGAGGCACAAAATGGTGGGGGCTGCCTCCCGTGAGGCACAAAATGGAGGTGCTGGCTGGCTGTCAGGTCTGGTGAGCCTGTTGGCGAGCCACAGTGAGCTTCTCTAAGGCCGGTTCAAGGTGGAGTTTGAATATTTGAATTAATGCAAATGTAGTAGTAGATGTACAGAGCTCATCACCACCTTGCGTATCACCTTTCCTACCTGCATGCATGGCATTTAACCCGGGCCTCGCAAGAGCTGAGCAGCTCCGCATGTCGTGTGGACTGGATGGGGAGCAACACGACAGGCTCTTAGCGGCAGACAGAGCATTTCCAGTCAGTGCCAGCCAGGTCTCAAACAGCTGTAGGAAATGTTTCCGAAGCTGCACAGAGAATCTGATTTATAATTTAATGAAGGTGTTTTCAGAGAGGCCACAGCAGAAGGCGGCCTCTTGCCAGCACAAGAAAGCAGAATGGGGGGAAGGCCCTGCTGTGCTGAGCTCTGCAGGGTTTCCCTGAGCAGGGGCTGAGTCAGGCTATCAGGCTATTTCAGGCTATATCAGGCTATATCTGTCAGGGTGAGGCATCCAAATACAGTAATTCTCACTTCCTACCCTACAACTGTGAGTTAAAATTCAGCACTGTGCATGGCTCAGGCCTTTAGAGTTATAGTCTGTCCACTTGAAGGCTGCAACACAGATGAGACAATTTCTGGGAACACGTGGTCAGGCTTGAATATATCAAATGAAAAAAGCAAAGTCCCCAACTCGCTTGTGCTGTGCTGTGGGGAGGTGGGCTGGTGACCTGGGCTGTAGGCCAGAGGGGAAGTTAATTTCTTTATACTACTTACTTAATGCAAAACATGGACTTTTTTTTTTTTTTTTAATTGGTGTTATTGATAATCAAGTTAATTATTTTCTTACCAAAGAAATTATAAAACTGCAATGACTGGATTTTGGCTTGTGTTGGGTTAAACCTTTAGATGTGTTTTTGTTCAGGACTTAACACAGTGGAGATTCTGGTCTATGACTAGGGTGCCTGTTTACTAGAAATACTGTTACAAGGGATATATTGTAGAGGCATATATGGCTAGACAGTGGATGCTTACTGTAATTGGTGATTCCTAAGGAAGGTTTTCCGTGACAGACTTTCCCTAGGAAGGGAAGTGATGTGGGTGTAGTGATTGCTAAAGTATAATTGTATAATTCTGCTCAGCACAACCTCATCTGTAACTTGACACGGCTTTTGGTGGAAGTATTTGTGAGAATCTACAAAGAGTAAGTGATAACAGATTAAATTAACTTAAATTATTACATTTCTAATATACAAATTAACAGGGCAGGAAGAAACTTCGATTGTGGTTCCAGTTTCATCCCATCTTCTTAATTGTATGTGCAGTAACACCACACCTTGACATTTGCAAAGTGGCATCAGATCACCCTGAGTTTGAAATGTGATTCCTAGTCCATGATTATGTAAAACTAAACTGCTGCATTAGTACATTGGGAATTTGACAGGACAACTACTGCATCAAGAGGCAAATAATTAACAACTTTATGAGTGATTTCCAATTTATTTTTAAAATTACATAGGAGTTAGAAATAGTATCTTCAGCATTGTGTAATCATACTCTCTGGTTTGTTGAACCTATTTCTAGGTACTATTTTGAGCATTTCAGTCAGCTGCATGGTAGCAGACTTAACAAAAAGGTATACTATAAATCACTGTGGGTGTTAGAGCTGACAGCTGTAAATAAATACAGCTGACAGCTCAAATAGCTGTTCCATTGACAGCATGTGGTCTAAATGTGTTGACAAATGTGTAGACTCAGCAGTTTGGGATTAGTTTAGCAAATAAATTACAAAATAGCACTGTGATCCAGCAAAAAGCACAATGCCTGTGTATCCCTGGTCTGCATGCTTTGTTAATACTCTGACAGGCCTTTGTAGCTCTGTGTGAAATACAGCACAGCAGCTAGATGCAGGGGTCCTGCTAAGAGTGTCGTTCCTCTTGCCCAGATTTCTTCTTAGTGCGATGTCAAGGAGTGTGAGCAAGTGAGTGTCATGGTGAGTAGAGACAGATGTATGGTATAATACATGCATATATCGATATATATATGGATGTATTATATAATAATGGATGTATTTGCTTTGCAGGGTCAGAGATTTCGTAAAGGAAGGTAGTAACTTCACACTAGCTTTGGTTATGATTAAGGATACAAAGTGACTAACAATAAAAAGCTACTTTCATGTTTGATTAATATGTTTAACACCTAGCAATGCTTAGGTGTTGTTACTAGCCTGGATCCGTAGTACATGAAAAAGAAAAGCTGGGAAGAAAGGATGAAGAAGGGGCTAGATAGTTAAAAGGATTTCAGCTCTGAAGATGAAATACAGTAATATGTTAATTATTTCCCTGCTGATCACAGCAAGAAATGAGAGAGAGAATTATGTGAAGAATTATGTTGTAGTTTGGCGTATGTGAGGCAGGGTGTTTTCTGTGCTTAGAAAATATAGAATAAAGCCACTGTTTAGTCTTAATTTTAACTATTCACAGATGGGGTGACATGACACGAGGTGTTATAGGGTAAATAATATGAACATGAAATGGAACTCTGGAGACATGTATTTGAATTGAATCAGAAGTATACTGGTATTTTCTAAAAATGTATTTTTATACTTGTGTCTAGTGAATAAGTACAATGTACAAGTGAAAATTCTGATTGCTAGTTTTAATTTCTGTGGCAATCTGTAAGCACAATTGTCAGTAGTAGCTGCTCATTGCCTTCCAGTGAGCAGCCGTAACTATGTTATATGATGGTTAAATATGGTAAATATCTTTAGGTTTTCCTTCCTTGTCAGTCAATAAAGCCCTGCCTAGGAGCTTTCTCAATTACAAGTCCAATACAACTGGAATTCTGCATGCCATGTCTCTAGAAGGAGGGTAGCCGATGGTGTTTTGTTTAGGCCGTGGAGCAGACAGGTATCTCTGTCAGTGAGTAAATCCAGTTTGAGTTGTCAGTGAGTAAATCCAGTTTGAGTTTTCACTATCACATGTTTTACAAGAACATTTAAAAGTATGATTTAGCATTTCAAGGATTCCAAGCAAGTGATAAGTTGTTTTAAGTTTAAGAGTTTCTTCCACTTCAGAAATCCTAAAGTCAACAAATTTTCCTTTACTTAAAATATTCTCCCGCAGAGACCAGAAATCTACTCGAGTAGCTGCTGTACTAGTAACATTTTTTAAGGTACTTTTTTTTCCTGATGGAAATGCATGGAGTGCAACAGCAACTGGAAAATTCTTTTTTTACATGCATTTGCCTGCCTGATGTAATATGATTAGTCAAGATCAGGACGCTTCATTGTCAGTGAAATGGAGAGTGATTTGTTTGTTCCTTGCATGTGAACTAGTCCAAGGTCCTTCTGTCATCAGACTGGTTTCATTGCCAAGAACACACTTTATTTCATAGAAATATCCCGTGAACGTCCATCTTATACTTTGAGAATCTCCATGGGTCAGATCCTCATAGGTCAGATCCTCAGCTTGTGTAAATCTAAGTAGCTCTGTTTAAGTCATTGAGATAGTCTGGTGATTTATGCCAGGTAAGCATAGTTCATAATGTTAAGAAATATTATTAAAACTCAATGTTTATTTTTATCAGTTTGAATTATTTTTGCACAATGAGAGGAAAGATGTAATGACCGTATTAAATTGTCACATGTAGTGAGTATACCAGCTTACAAACAACTTGTATGCCAAATGCTTGAAAACATTTTGAAGGGGACAGAAATTCTTTTGCAGCCATCAGCTGTTAAGTATTGCAGATTAATATATACATATTTTTTTAAAAGGCAGTAGATGTTTCTTGGCGGTTTCTCCAGTGCTTGGCTCCCAAAAGAGTAGATGGCTGCAGAGAAGACATAGAGGTGAGTACTCAGAGATGAATCATTACAGGGAAAGTATTGGTGCAGCTGTTTAGGGTGTCTTGGAGGATGGCACTTCATGAACTCTTTTCACACTGAGTAAAGGAGAAATTTATTGAACTGCTTTTGCTTCAATAATGAACATGTTTGAGGCCAACAGGACTTTCTCAATTACTGTTTTCTAGGTTTGCAATGTACAGGTTGGGAGAGAAAAAAGAGCCTAGCACATCAAACCATTAGCCACATGGACGCTGTCTTTGTGACTTTGTTGCTCTGAAAGATACATAGCCCTTCTTGCAAGCACATTCAGATTCTTTAATCTTTTCCCCAGCAGTAGCTGGTTATCTCATAAGGAATTCAGCTCTGGTTTTGGTGTTTTTTCTGCACGCTTACCAGTATTCATAGAGACTTTGGAAAATAAAAAAAACGCAGTTAGTTTTAAATGTGGTCATTTGCAGGAAAGGAAGAAATACATTGAAATTGCAGTGACTCTAAACCGTTCACTTTGCTGTAAAGGCTTCTGTTGTGTTCTAGTGACTCCTACAAGCTGCATGTGTGTGAACTGCTGTATAGAGCACTTGTTAATGTTGAGAAAACAAGCAAATATATAAATACTCCCATCAGAGCATCTGAACATCTATCATTTCTAATAACTGAATTGTTTGTTCGTAAAAAGACATTTCTTCAGCATCCTCAGAGATGGAAGCTTTTGTGAAGGACATTTTTAGTACAGCACACATAGCCCACACATACTGGGTAGAGTACGTTGGAGCTTTCTTCCTCCACACTTTAGTTCTCCCTGTTGAGAAAGCTAGAAAATAACAGCAAGAAGATATCTTTTGCTTCCCTTCTGCTTTTTAAAGCCTCACAGTTGTCTGAAACCTCAAGTCCATGTTGGCTTTCCATTTAATTCTTTCTGCAGGAAAGCACGTGGTTTTTATTTTCTTGTTCTCTTAATTGGCTGATGTAAAAAGCAGTTTGAAACTGCAACATTCTCATGCAGAAACCACTTCTTAAGCAAAAATGTATGACTGCTTTTCACTTGGAAGTCAGTGAGAGATTTTATTCTCGCCTACACCACAACTGTACCTGAGCTCCCAGTCTTTCACAGAGATCTGAGTGTTCTGAGAATTTCAAGCTTAATCCAGAAGGCCTATTGTAAACAGAAGTCCCACTGATTTGAAAACATCTTCCATATATGAAGGTCTGATAAGATCAAGATCTTGCAGGGATTAACACTTTTAGTTTTAGAATTCACACATTTTAATTTAGCAGTCAGAAAAACAGACCAAAGCTACTGTATGTGATTAATTTTTATTGGATATTTTTAAGGGAAGTATATGCTAAAGTAGAGTTCAGAACATGGTAAATGGTCCACACAATGAAAAAAAAATCATTAATCGGTGTTTCATTATCTTTATAATGGAATGAACAAATAACAGACACTGTCAAGTAAGTAAGAGACTCCTGATTCTCAAGGTTAATTTTAAATGTAGTAATTTAAAATGTAGTCATGCAGATTCATCCCAATTCTATCTTGTTTGGTTCTTTTAAACCTCTAAGACTGCACCATTTCCTGGAATTCTGTGAAAGATAAGAGAATATTTACAGTATAAATATTTTAAATGGAAGGGTTAGGAGTAAAAGATTAGTGGCTTATCAAGAGATTTAGAATAGGAATGAACAGAAAACAATTACCTGCTGGATGACCAGAGGGGAAGAAACATGTATGGAAGTGAGACATTGTCTAAATTTATTCTTGTAAACAACAGATCAAAAGGCAGTGTTTTGCTGACATTTATAAGGAATAATAAAATGCTCAAGGTAGTTTTAGCCTTCTCCCTGCACAGTACTGGTCTTGGGCAAAAATAATGGGATGACTTATATGGAATTAGAGTAAGAAGAAGTTAAAAGTTGAAGGAAAAGAATGAAAAGTGAGTCTATGTATCTTATTAGCTGTTTGTAATGCTTTAGCAGTTGAGAAGCATTGATTTAGAACACAGTCTAAAGCCAAAAACATTGTGCAGTTCTGTGTGGTGTGATACTGCAGTATTGTGTTGTACAATAAGATATTATTATTTAGAAGATCTTTTAAATGTTTGGCTTCTGTGAGTTACAGTATCTGATTAGTCCAGTCCCTGAACAACTGTACTGGTATATAGACTGCTTCATAAATCATGTGTGTTTATTCTGGCACATCTCCTAAGGAACTGGATTTAATTCCTTCCAAAGAAACAGAAGAGTTCTGTCCTCCTAGTGCAGTGAGCTAGGGAATCTGCACACCAGCACATTCCCTGCATGCTGTTCCCTAAACCCTTTTCATGTTCATCTAGGCAGCTTGCTTTTCTCATGGGGCAAGTTGCCATTGGCTGCAAGCCTTTTGTGTGAGTCTGTGCTTCCTGTCCAAAATGGGATACAGAAATAAGGAATTATGAGATCAGGAGGTTTCTGCACTGAGCAGCCATTAAATCACATTGGCATTTCCATGGGGTGAGTGCAATACGCTGCTTCCTGAAACAGCAGCTCCTTCCTATCTGCTCCTTAACCTGCCGCTGAAGACACATAGCATCTACCCCCATGCACAGAGCCTGTTGTGGGATCTTGTGTCAGGGAAGTGACACTTAATCATTCTGTTCTCTTTATTATGCAAAACAAATATTGAGCTACATGCTGCTAGTTCTTGCGTATTGTGAGTTATTTCACTGACTAGTGGAATTGGTTAGGACATAGCTGCTGTAACTGAGCCGATGTATGTGCGATTGATTCTTCTGTGTAGAGCTGGTTCCTTTGTTGTTCATTTTACATTTGTGTATTGCAAGTGATGTTAGTACTGCTTTACATCAGAGTAACTGGGAGGAGAAATAGGGGGCAGTTCCTTTCAAAATAACTGGAAATTTGTGAGTGAGTGGCAATGAGAAAGTTCCTTAGGGCTGCCTATGTGCGTTTTTTTGACTTGCTCATGCAAAACGAATTGCAGAGATGGACCTGTAAGATCAGGGACCATTTCTGCCCTTAAACAGATTGCTGCTGCAAGGGTTTCAGTAAAATCACTGGAGGTACATGAATGTACCGTCAACATAAAAGACAATCACACATCATTTACAACACATCATTTACAATGCATCCTGTTCTGTGTATAAATGAGGTAATACCTTCAGCCCCAATTTTACCATCCCCATCGTGATCTGCAGCTGCCAAGAAGGTCTTGGTTTCTGAGGCGGTTAACACTCTGGCTCCACACTCAAACCTCTGAAGGAAATATCTGGGAAGAAAACAACTTTGATTACGATTTTCACAGAATATTATTATTTGGTGCTGGCTGTATAATCAAACTGATAGCTATCTGTAAATATATTATTTGCAACAATAGCCAAGTCCTACAAACACTGCTTGGTTTGACAAGCTAAATCTTAGTTGTATACATTTCTGCTTTGTAAGTCCAGCCCTGATACAACTGATTCTGCCCGCTACCAAAATCCAGCCCCAGGAAGTTATTTTTTCTATGCTGAGCATTAAAGACAAGTATTTGCTAATTTGTTTTTCTCGGTAGGGTTTATCTACTTAAATACAACTTTCACAATCTGCTGAAATTTTTATCGATGTTTAGCATAACTCGTGGTCACATTTACAGAACAGTTCTGGAAAGAAAAAAGTGCTGATTTTTGGATAACCTCTAAATAGTTAACACAGAAAATCCTTACTTGAGCTCATCTTCCTCAATAAAGCCACTTTGGTCATTATCGAGAATCCGGAAGATGTCCTTGAGCTGGCTGCTACTCTTTTTAGACATTCCACTGATCTGAAAGAATTTTTTGGGACTAAAGGAATCTGGAGCTGAAAATAAATTAATAAATAAATTAACCCCAGACCACTGTGTTCACTGTTCCTAAATGGTCTGAGGATGCTGCTTTGTTACATTTTAATTGTTCTAAACATGAATGATAGATAAAACCTGCCAAATAATTAATTTTGTCATACTGCACCATACCCTCCTAAACGTAAAAAAAAAATAAAAATCACATGGGGATAAATTACAAACTGACAATATAAACCAGTCATTAACCAATCCACTGTGACAGCTAAGTAAAGAGATTACAGAAATCTGTTACAGTATGCACTTGTTCAGTATTCCTTTGGGACTGAATTAAACTTGCCATGTGTCACACAAAGTAATAGATTTTGAGAGTTTTAATTGTTTTCTCACCTTGACAGTCCCGCAGAGCAGCAGCGATATCAGAAGGGCTTAGAATGTCTGTAAGGCTCATTTTAAACCTGTGCAAAATAGTATATTGCAAACAGATTTGTGAAACGCAAATGCACTTTATAACAAATGAGTTTTTCTATGTTTTGAAGAATACTGAACGCCTAACAACACTTGTAAGGGTAGATGAATCTAATTGATTAAACCGACATCACTGCTACTCCTAAACAAATTAGAAGATTTAGTACATTACTTCCTTAAAAATAGCAGTGTTGAAATAATACTTTTAAATGAGATGGATTACATAAATGACGTTGTGAGCTGATGATCAATTTTTTATTATTTACTTGCATCCTATTTAAGTACAGCATATTTTAATCTCTATGTAGCTGTTAATCTAATGATTAGTCTTACTGGAATGCATGGCATCTGGCAATACAAATAACAGTATCTGCAGTGGAAAAAAAGAAAGTCAAGAAGGTTTGCTTCCGTTTTCTCCCCCAACAGCTCTGAAGAATAAAAAGAAAACTGATACTTATCTATATAAGGTCCATCCATATGTAATTCCAGCAATTAAAATAAAGATCTTAGAACAATGGTTATTGTACTTACTACTGGTGCAGCTCTGCACAGTAATTTCGTATAATTAATCTGAAGTCAGCTGCTCACCTTTATAGTTTTCTCAGCTAGGTAAAGGAAAAATAGCTGAGGAGATACCAGGCACAATAGTAGTGTTGGCTCTGGCTTGCTGCTCTGTCTTATAAAGGATTCAAAAGGTGACAATAACCACTACTTAGGTTACTGTTTCATGGATCAAATGTTTGATTTGAGACCTAGCTCAAATTTCTTCCTTAACTAATTAAACTTATCTTTCTATTTATGTCCTAAGATAATATGGACAAGAAGAACAGGCTTTTTAATAAATCCACTGGTGCTTAATTAAGTACAACTCTGCCTTCAAAACATAGCTTTTGAGTCTCCAAGTATGGTAAAGATTTTCAGTTAACCTCTGGACCTTAAAGTCGGTCACTGGAAGGTGACTCCAGCAGTCAAATCCTCATGAAAAGAAACGAGTTTCGTTTCCCTAAGTCTGTTGATCCTTTGGAATGTGCAAAGGAAGTTAAAGATGAAAGACCAGAGGTGAAAATGTGTTGTTCAGACAAACATAACTTGTCACTAGGATAGAGGAAAGCATGCTATAATTTGGGGTGATCTTTCTACAGAAAGCTTTATTTCATGTTTCCTGACCATTTTCTAAATTACAGTGCCGTCCCTTATCAAGGGTAGAACAGAAACCAATGCCTTCAGTGACAACAGAACTCTGAAACTAGGTAGAGCTGAATAAGCTGATCTTGTTGTCTGTATTCCTTGGAAGATTATGTATAATCAGATTACCTACTTAAAAATAAATTTTGAATATTTAAAATTACATGAAATCAATAATAGACTTACTTAAGACTTTGTTAGTGTGGAGATAGATTGATATACACTGTACAACACACACTCTCACAATCTATTTCCTTAATATTAAAATTAAAAATGTAGGTATAACTAAGTGAGGGTTTATTATATATTTCCAGAGCATTAATTTGGGAAAAAAATTAAGAAAATTGGGAACAGCAGATATGAGATTTTACTTCTCAGACAAAACCTGTTTCCATCTTTAAGAGGGCTTATGTGGACAAAATTCTAGGATGAAGACCAATTAAAAACTCGTGTGTTTTGGTTAGAGGTTATCATATAAGTCTATTATGGTATCTAAAGCAATGTTCTCCTAATACATGAGCATTGTTTTATTTTTTAATGACTGGAAATAGCATGATATGCTGAACAAGTAATATTTTTTATAGTAACAAAAGTTACAAATGATACTGTGGAGTAGCATAGTAATGTATCTAAGGCTTGGTGTAGGTTGATGGGCTACAGTCGGTTTACTCCTGATTAGTGTAATGACAGTGAGAGAAATATCAAGCATAGCAATTGTTCCATAGCACCTGATAGAGAAATGCAAGGTGTAAATAACACACAAAAAAGCAGACATCATGTAATGATACTTTAACCTTTTTTTTTCCTGCTCTTTTGTATGCAAAGGTAACATAAATCACAAATAATCAAACTTACCTTTAATCCCAAATGTCAACTGTCTAGTAATGAAAGAGTGCTCTCTTCTGTCTCTTTTAGTAGGAGAACTTCATAGCAATCTGGAAGAACACTTTTCTGTTAAACCTAAGAACTGTGGACTAGTTGTAAATTAGTATTGTCTGATTAAAACAAATTGAACAGTCATGATTTCTACAAGTTGAAAATCTGATCTCAGGTTTTTTGGTGTTTTTGTTTATCTTCTTTGTTCAGTACTATATATACATATTGCTTTCTGTCTGAGATTTGCATGATATTGTGATCTGTCAGAAATTGACAGTGGGAAGAAACACATAGTGTTTTCTGTGGAATCATCCTGAAATAGTTTTCCTACTTGTAGGTACCTTTTTGCACTCTGCTGTGAATTTTCTCCTTTATGATCATCTCAAGTTGATATGAGTTTTAACAGAAGGTTTTTTTACTGATTCCTCTTGATGTTTTTACTGCCAAGATGTTTCTAGATAAAAGGTTATAGACCTCTCTGATAGTGCCATAAATGTTTTTTCATAGTAGGCTTCCTTTCTTTCTGTTTACTCCTGCACACTGCTCATTGAACTGCTTGCTGTGTTTAAATTTTTGACTTGCCATAAAACACTACTTGTTAAAAGCTAATGAGAATGAGGAAATTGAAATGGAGGAAAATGACGAGATCAAGGCAAGCATGTGATACTCAAGTTCAAAATATATCTGCAAGTAATGCAGGCGTTGTATTAAAATATAAGCACCAAAAGCTCAAAGAATGGCATCTGGTTACCTCATACACTCTGCCGTGGCACATGGGGTGCTGAACTGTTTTTACATGTATTCAACAGTAGTCAAGTAGCCAGAATTACTGTTATATTAAAATATGATCTCAAATAAAAGTGAGCTAATTGCTACAATAAATTCACTATTATTGCTTCCGAAGGGATCTTTTAATGTTTGCAATTCAACACTGACAACAAAAGTGATGCTAATTCTGGCTGAAAGATGGTTTACAAAAGCCTAAAAGAGCTGAATTTCAGAATCAAGTTGATGTCACTGTATATTGATACAGGTGAGAATCTAGGGTTACTGGGTTTTATTTATTTATTAATGACACTTCATCTGAAGTACAGGTTTCTCTGCACTACAATTAGAATGAAATAATCAGGGATGAGTATATTATATAAAGGGATATCTTAATTAGATAATTATTTTACAGCTAAATTATCTGCCTGTCTTTCTTACTTCTGGGGTATGTTTTAGCTTAGGTCATTGTAATCACTTTAGGGGTTCAAAAATTGAGATCCGTAAAATAAATTTTCTGAAAGTTATTATGCAAACAATGTAATGCTATAAAGAAAATACCTAATAATTCAACCAGGACAACAGCAGCTAGGTAATGGGCAGTTAACAATAGTGTGAAATCTCGTACAGAATCTGAGTATTGCATAGTTTCCAGGAGTGTTTAGCACTTGTTCCTACAAAATTAAAGAAAAATTGTTAAATTTTTGTTTGGTTGGTTTTTTTTTTGTTGCTTTTTTTTTTTGCTGTACTAGGGACATATGATAGTGCTGTTGAGTTGTTCGTCTGAAGATTTATATATTTGTATAACTTTACTTCTGTTGTTTTCTCACAAGGTGTCTGTGCACAGTATATACAGGAATATTAAAGCAATTTTTTTGTTTGTTTCAAACTTACAGAATTAGGCTTGAAGGTGTAGTTCTGAGAAATACAGAACATTCTTATTGATAAGTTCTTGCTACGAACCTAAATATATCAAAAAAACTGTTTTCAAATCAAGTACCATTCACTTCTGTAATAAGCAGAGGAAAGTAATATTTTGGTAAATCATTGCCAGGTTGTGGACTGGTCTTGTACTCTTTGTGTTCTGTTTGGTATAAAGTACAGACTTAATTAGCAGTGGCGATCAACCAAAGACATGACTTCAAGCAGTTGCAAAAGAAACATCAGCAGTTGTCTCAGGTGAGATCAGAGGAGAGGTGTTAACCTGAGACCAACTACGATAGTGTAAAGAGATGCTGTAGCAGCTGTTCTAAAACCCATCCAACTCCATCTTTCAGCCCTGGTTGCGTTAGGGCCAGGACAATTGTATCATGATCTTGGATAACAGTTGTGCGTTTGTAATGAGTTTGGACGTAACTAAAATAGACACTCAGTAACCTAGATTGATCGTTAATGTTGATGTCTCAGTGGTGATGGCAGAGAACCTTAGTGTGAATGTAGCTGTAATCATTGAAAAGGGCCTTTACAACAAAAGGAGTTAGATCCTGCCACTTCAAGTTATCTCTTAAGGCACATGCTTTAATTATATAGAAATAATTACAGAATCTGATTTTAATGGTTGCTTGGGCCATAGTCTCCTATATTTAACAGAGAGGTTTAAGAACATGGTTTAGTATTTTACTTTTTTGGTATTGTGCATTATTACAAGAAAGGATGAAATCCAGGCCTTGGAAGCCTCCCTGACAAAGCTTTCTTTCCCTGCAGCAAGTAGAGGATATTACACGGAGCACTGAGCAGAGATCTGGACTGTAGTATCCGAGGTACAAGATACATCCTGCAGCTTTGTGAGTCTGGAGCTAAAAGAAAACAGATAAATGTCTTGCATACTTTTCTCAGTTTAAATTACGTCCTTATTATTCTGTGTAAATAAGATTGATTTATTTTTGAAAATTATAGCAGAATAGATGAACATAACTGATAAATAGCATAACTAATGCGTAGAGATTGTTCTGATCAGGATACTCTTTCACTTAAAAAGCTGTCTTTGAAGATCTCTGCTAGCATTTGGTGTGCTATATGTTTGTCTTTAAATGCACTTGCAAGTGCTTTTGTGACTCAGTTGCACAATTTTCTGCCTCTGGCCCTAAACATAATTGTCTAAGGTGTTTCTGTCTGCTGTCAGCATTATACACAATGTCAGATGGAGTGATCTTTAAAAGTCAAAATTGTTCAGATTTTCTGGGTATTTTAAGAATAACTGTGCCCCAAGGTTCTTCACTTTAAGAGAGCTGTGTGGGAGAGTATGTTTATGATCCCGCATTTTGTTTCCCATTGTAGCCCATAAGGCTTGAAGAGCTTTCTTAAAGCACGTTATAAGCAATTACAGAGATTTCACAGTACCTGACAGTCTGTGTGAGCGAGAGACAGACAGGAAAAGAAAGAAAGTATATTCTTGTAGACAGAAAACAGCATTTTTTCCACCAATCTACTTAGTGGCAATACTGAAAGAAGGGAAGGTCTAAAAACGTCTCTAGTCACAAGCTCTTCTTAACTTTCTGGAGTGATCACTGAAGCTGATATCAGACTTACCTTGTCATTAATTTTTTACTGTTCTTAATGGAATGGTAAGTGGCGAAATTGTCTTAGATTTGTAGACCTAGCAAGCTAATCAGTGTGGAAGTAAGTGTGGTTAAGTAGAGGAGCTGCTTGCTAACTCAAAAGTTATCTGAGCTGTCTGTATCTTTCTCTCTCAGTTAGCCATTAATGATTCTTGAAGATCTTCAGGTGACCCATATTACAGGGTAAAAATATAAAACATAATATCAGCTGAGATACATAGCGTTTTCTGACAATAATGATAGATTTTAGCCCTGCAACCAGACTGCAGTTATTAACTCCTCAGAATTTCCTTTGTTTATTGCTCTCCTGAGATGACATTGAAATAGTAAATGTGAATTTGTTTGATGAGTAATTCTTTTTTCATTGTTAAGAAAAGTTCTATAGTATTAGGGCCCAATTCATTCGTTAGAGTTAATGGAAATATATTTTTGGCTAATATGTAAGGCATGAACACATTATGAGTATTCATTAAAGTCCTGTAAATTGCTTTAATTTTGTGTAATATGATGATTTCCCCAACATGTATTGATATTTTCTTCCTTCTCCATAATGTATGTCTTATCATAAATGTGTTATGCATCAGAACTGGTACAGCATTAGCAGATAATTTTGAAATTAAGATTTCTGATCTGCAAATACTGAAACATCTTCTTACATAGGTCCAACAAATACAGTATGAGACAGCCATACATTTTTTTTTCAAGATTAATGCCCAAGAACACACTTTTCAAGGGTTCCAAAGTTTTCAAAAGGAGCACATAGGAGCAACTGACTTGTTGGAAGTATACTGTTCTGGATGGTTAAAGCCATCTAGATTTTTTAAAAGGCTGTTTGGATATCTGTTTATTTTTATTACATATGTAAGCCTAAAAAAACCCATACACTGTTGTGTGTAGTTAGGTACTGTTAGCAATTAGTTCATTTTTGTAACCTATTTTAATTGCTCTCTGTGATTGTATTATGATAAAATTGCGATGACATCATCACACTTACTTTTCAACCAGAACATTAACTTAGACAGTGCACAAGCTGGATGAACCTCAGTTAATGAGCAACTGTTCAGAATTTTGCATTCTCCTCATTCCTTATTTCTGGCTTGCTATTTCAATCTGCCTGTAAAGAAAACACAATTATTTTCCAAGGAATTTTTGGTGGTACTCTCCATTTTATTACACTGTCCTCACAAACATTTATGTATTTAATTTTACAACCCTGTGAGATCTGGTTATTGTGTTCGCCTCAGTTTTGAGATGGAGGAAAGCATCAAAACATTCATTAATTTGAGGCAACACGCCCCAGTTTGCCATTCTGGAGCACCAGGGACTTGATTTTTCAAGATGCTTTTCACCTAGTTGTATCCAAAACACAAGTTCCTTTGCCTTCAGTTGCATTTGTGATGGTTGTAAAACCACATCTTCTCTAATTAGGCTTCCATGCAAAATAAACAGCTTAGAACTTTGGTAACAATTAATACTCTACATTGATGTTGCAAGAGCTCATTTTGGCATAAATAGTGTTGATATGATTAAAGGGTACCAAATCTCTGTTCTGGTTCGTCTCATGCTAGCAGAGAGGGGAACCTGGGGCTCCTGACTCGTACCCCTGTGCAGGTAGACCCGTATCTTGCTCCTTTATATCTCTGTGCCACGGTGTGCGACTTGCCACGTGCAGCTGGTGTGCTGGATATTAATCCACTGCCAGCTAGCACAAGGAACGGGATAGGAGCAGCCCCTTGCACCTGGGGCTTGGCAGTGAAGGGCATTCAGTGTGCAAAATGGACCCAACAAAAAGTGTTTATTCCCGAACTGCAGATTAGCACCACAGACCTTGTCTGGGACCTCCGTCCTGCTCCCAAGATCTGAGGCATAGGATCCCTTTCTTTGGAAAACAAAATGTTAGCGTTCTGTGTTAAGGGATGACTTAATCTGGCAAAACGGAGTCATCAGCAGAAGTGGACATGTGGGATACTGGAGGTGTTCTGACTTGAGTTAAGTCAAGCAGCTCGAATACTATTTTAACTTCTTGTAAGTGGAACAATAGTGCCATCAGGTGGGCAGGAAGGTGGATGATTCCGTGGAGAATTTTGACTGTATTGTTATTTCGGTAATCTAGATACATCTTGGATCCAGTTGATCTTATATTAAAGTTGACAGGTTAATTAACACTAGGTTCTGCCATTTAATTAGTATATGAAACATAATCAGTTGCATAAGAAATGACAAAAACGTATGGAGCACTAAGTACACCTCTTGATTAAATACCACTGCCAATAGTTACCATAACTAGGTTTTACACTTGTGCGTTTTATTAATTCTAGTTTTTTACAACAGATGCTGGCACCTTATGCGAATATTGAAAATTAAATGGCCAACAGAGATGCTTTTAATTCTCCTTCTAATATTTTTACTAGAATCTTTAATGCTCAAAATTCAGATGAGCAGAGTGGATTTCAATTCAGTCTCCTGGTGGTATAAAGACCTTCTGCTTAAATAATTGGGGAACATGGTTTGAGTAGTGCTTGCACTGTTTCAAATGGTTTCCAGCAATATGAAATCACTTGCCAGCAATTGTTAATGACCTCCCAGGGTACAAGATGTATAAATAAATCCTAGACTTGCAGTAGGAAAGCTTGGTTATGGCACAGATATCTTGGTCTTCATCTTGATTGCTTGTTAATGTTTGACCAGGGCTTGAAACTCTGAAAAATAAAAGAATAATAAAATAGGACCACATTTTGTAATCACACAGTCAAAAAAAGTACTGAATTTTTAGAGTAAAAATGGGAAACTAATGATACTTCCTCTGAAAATCATTCCTTAAAGGTAGCACATTATATACTCATAATAACAGATACTTAAGACAAAGGGAATGCTGCATTTAAATGTCACATTATACAATAGTTCAATAAGTAAAAAGCAGTGAAATTATATACTGAAATTTTATGAATATATCAGTTTAGGTTCCAGTCCTGAAAAAATCTCTGTAGATGAAAAAAGGGACTGACTACCTGTAGCCAAGGGCAGACTATAGACTGGCTGCTCTGTTAAATCCTCTCTAGAGTACAGAGCAGATCTGAGCACCTTAGAATCAGATCCGTAACATCCAATGTATGGAGCAGGGCAGCTGCCTTGAGCTAGCCATTACGAAGTCTCAGTGGCAGACATTAATCTGTTTAATAAAGGTGATCTTACCATATACTCCAATTTACCATCTCCATCACTGTCACCTGCTGGCAGCAATGCCTTGGTCTCAGCATCAGTCAAAGCTCTAGCACTGGCTGAGAAATTCTGCAGGAAGATATTAAAGGTGAGAGGACAATGGAGTGAGACTTAGTAGCATTTAGAGTTTCTTAGGTAATTAAAAAAAAAAAAATTCTAACTGTAAAATTCCAAGTGTGATTCAATTCTTGCGACTATTTCAAAATCTCTTTGTAAATAATTTTTAATTCAATGGCAAAACTTCCTCTTAAGTTCAGTGATAATATGGGTAAGAAAGGAAGAGAGTGTTGCATCACAACATGTAAAAATCCTTGATGGAATTTTGGTTTCATTGGATTAAAAAGGCAAAATTAAAGCTAACTGCCTAGTGGCAGGATTCATCTTCCTTTCTGTGTTATCTTCCTTCTTTTCTCTGACGATGTAGACTCTTAAGGGTGGCAAGAATTTTTCTAACCTTATTTTTTAACTTCAAAGTCAGATGAATATGATCTGGAAGGTAGACTTAATGTGATAGAAAGATGAGAGAAACAGCCCTTTGAATTCAGTCCTGTAAAAAATCTTGCAATAATAAAAAGCAAACTGTGGCAGAACTGCTATTTTTATCTTCACAGTCTGTCAGTTATCCCTGCATGAAACAAGTATTTTCAGTGCTATCAGAGTGTTTTCTCATTGGGATCCAGCCTTTCCTTTGTTACTTGTCGTGCATCTCTTTCAGCACAAGCACACACGCATGCGTACACACACGCAGGTAAGATTGTCTCTCATCCAAAGAGACAGAAGGAAAGGGAGTACTTCTGATCTTATCCTGCTTTTTCAGACAATAAAACACAAGCTTGTTGGTAACTAATTTTTTAATTTATGTACTTCAGTTCATCTTCCTCAATAAAGCCACCCCTGTCCTGGTCAAGAATTCCGAAGACTTTGGTGAGCTAGTCTTTAGACTTGGAGTTGAGACCCACTTTGACAAAAAAGGTTTTGTAGTCGAATGAATCAGCAGCTGAAATAAACAGGAAGAGATGAAGAAAAGTAGTTAAAGATTTGTGGAAAAAAAAGAAAGCTTTTTGATCAAAAAGCAACTAACTATTCTGCAGTACAGTGAGGGTCATTACAACCCCAGTCAACAATCTTTGATTTTCCTGAGTTTATTTTAGATTAAAGGGATTTTTCCATCAATGATCTCTCAAACCTTAGAAGGTAAATATTGACTGTGGTCTTCATCATGCAAGAACACACATTTGTAAGTAGATATTTCACTCAAACATAAACTCACATAACTTTACGATAAAAATAGTGCTTTTATTGTAATCACTGGGAGTTTTATTCTTATTATCTGAAAAAAACCAGCCTCTGGATTTTTTCATACCTAAATCTGCTCCAATGCACAAGTGATGATGGGTGCTTTTACTTTGGCTGGCAAAGATTAAAACTTGCATCTGTTCCAGTATCTTACCTCCTTTTTCTCTTTTTGATAGAACAATGAAAGCTGTAATTAGCAGACAAACATAACAAGAGCATCTTACCATATACCCTGGAGAGGAAATCAGTGTTATACTGTCTAGTTCATCTTTTCAGCCTTTTCTGTTTTTGTTGGAATTGGGTCGTTGGGGTAGTGAGGACAAAGGAATTTGATAGATGAACTGAAAAGCAAAATTTAAGACATAAGTGTTACCTTGACTGCTCTGTAGACCGGCAGCAATTTCATCTTCTGTCAGGATACCAGCAAGAGCCATGTCAAAGCTACTGTAAAATGAAAAACAATATTGGGTAGAGTTCATATTGATCTTGCTCTATCAGCCTTTGATGCTGCCCCATGAGGACAGCCAGGTTTGATTAGTGGGGCAGTTGCGACTGAAGTCCCACGTGAAACTAGGGAAGCTGCCTAGCAGGAGCTAACTGTTCCAGCCTTTAGTTCAGATACCGGTAGTACATCTGTTATCTTCAGTTAATCTTCAGGTGCCCAGGCTGAGGACTAAACTGAACGTATTTGTAGAACTGCACAGCATTTTGGGATCTTTGGTTATTTCCATTTTTTGGTGTGGATTATTGCGATGTATTCAAAAGCTCCAGAGAAAAGATTGAACTCACCTTGCCACTTAGTTTTCTCCAAGCTAAGAACAGAAAAAAAAGGTAAAAGATCTGTAGAGTCCTCTTGACTTAATTCTTTTTCAAATGACAGAGATAATGACTTACATAGACCTTAGTTAAGTCCTCTTGACCTTTTACAGAAGTCCTAGAGCCACGTGGTGGCTCACATACCCCAGGGGCTAAGTTACTGTGGCTGATGAGACCTGCTAGCTAATCAGATTGATATTTATATCCCAAAGGAATGTGTGTGGTGTTTTAGACAATATATAAGGTTTAGTGCCATACAAAGTAAATCCTCTCAGCTTGCACCTATTTTTAGTCTAGGGAATGATTTTTGATCTGTGAATAATTTTTTAAAAACGCTTAAATGGTAGCTACAAATGGACCTCTTCATGGTAAATTTGATTTTTAAGGGCTTGATCCTGATGGCAATTATCCGTGAAACGTTACTTCTGCAATTGCCCTTGCAGTTTTCAAATAATACTAATACCGATACATTTGTAATAGATCTATCTAACGTACAAGTAGAATCTCACAGATAACACTTTCAATTTTAAATCCCCCAAAGTATTTTTAATAAGCTAGTATATAAGCTTTGGTTACTCAATTACTGAAATATGTACCTTAGACTATAAAAGTCTAATATTGAAGACATTTGCTTGGTATTAATTTATCGCATGGTGCGCATTTTAAATCATCAGAATAAATTTGTCCATTTATAGAATTAAGGTTGTCAGTTGTTCAGCGGCACAGAGGAGTATGCAGCAATTCATGGTACGGAGTGACACTGAGCAGTGACATCTGTGATATTTGGTTCGTTCTTTTGGTACTGAAAAAATAAACTTCTGCAAGGATTCAAACAGTAGCTAAGCTCAAGTTGCAGCTTTTCTCATACTGGTTATTAACAGGATCCTCCGCTCGGCTATCTCATTAAATCTGTTGGAACTCAATGGCCTTGAGCATGGCCGAAATTGGCTAATTGTGTAAAAAGCCATCGCAAGGATGTTTCACACCCACACGTACATAGATGTGCACGGAGTAGCATTGTAGGTTTAAATAATATTTGAGTAATACCATTACATTTAAAATAAGCCTAGCACTTGGTCAATATAAGATAAAGCTGCTGTCTTTTCTTTCTTTTCTTTCAAAAATTATATACATGAAAATACAGACAAAACTTCATCTTGCCCGTCTTAGTTTCCTTCATCATTTTTTCAAGAGAAGGTGCCTTAGGAGAAGCACTGACTGTATTATTCTAAACCCATGCTGTATGGTGAATTGAACATTGTGAAAGCAAAGTTTCTGGTCCATATAAGATCAACTGAGCAGTTACCTTTAAAGGCATTTTATCCTGAACTGGTGGATATATAAACTAAATGATCCGGTCTTTCCATCTGGGGATCTAGCTTTACCTTTGATTCACATTCCTAGGAAATGATTGAGTGTGGCCTGGGATCACAGAAGATCTGGTAATTGTGTTGGAATTACTGAACAATCAAGAAATAATCCTTGTGAGAAGACCACAAAGAGATTCCAAAGCATGTATCGATAAAAGTTTTTGAGTATTTCTGTGGCAAACCCGAGTTTGCCTGTAGGTGGCACCGGAGACGGTCAAGTCCAGCCGTGAGCTCTCTCCGGGACCGCTTCGGGTGAGGAGAGCGGAGGAACCGCGAGTGAGAACGGGTTCGTAGGTGGGCGTTCATAAACGAGGAAGAGAGAGGAAGGAACAGATATTTAAAAGAAAAAAAGTCTAGTCTACCAAACCACTCAAAAGACTGAAATATAAACAGACTAAATTGAAAACTCAGAAATAATTCCAGAGGACTTTCCTGTAGTGAGAGTTAGGAGAACAGATTATTTCATCTGTCTAAGAAAACCAGATTTTACTGTGTTTATTTTTATGCTAGCTAAATATTGCAGTCTGTCAGGGAGCTCATTGCAAATATAAGATCAGTTTGTTCTGGAAGCCTGGGAGTTAGAGCAGAAGGCATCTAGGAAATACCAACTGATTGGTATCTAGTTGTGATGAAACTGATGTGATTCCCTTTGAGTCAAGTATTTGCATGTTGTACTTTGACATAAGTTCTCCTTTGAACTCCAGGTCAATAATGGCTTTGTAACTGCAGGGGAAGGCATTGTCTAGGGGTACCTTCTTTTCATAGTTTAACCAATGTAGTGATATGATTTTATTTTCTGGAGCGTGATATAAAAAAACTGATTTTATTGTTTTCATGAGTTTAGCACATGCTGATAAGCAAATCAGAAGTTAGAGAGCAGACATATCCCTCTGTAGGCCTTCGGTACAGAAGGTGTACAAGGAAGTCCAGACCAATGTAATGGTATGTTTCTGTGCTTGCAAGCAAAAGTAAAATGGAAACTAAGTTTTATAAAATGTGGACACTTTAAATTAGTTCATATTTCACAGCATCTGCTTAGGAAAGTGTTTTAAAATATATGAACAATTAAGTATGAAGATGTCAGGTACATGTCTGTTCAGAGATTTAATCAAGGTGTATCTATTTCAGTAACTGATTCCAGGAAATGAATCCAGCCTTGGCCCCCTCTGCCCACACTGTTTGTGTGAAGAGCTCCAGACACCTCTGATGATGCTGCATCAAGGATTTTCCACATGGGCTGGCTGCTAACTCAAAGAAGAAACTTTACCAGTCTATGTGTGCAATGAATGTTCTGACATCCCCTTGCCCTTTCTGTGCTCTGTTACTTGTTAGAAGATGACTGTGAGATTTCAAACAGCTGGAAAGCTGAAATTTAATCTGAAGTTTACAAATGGCTCTAGGTTGGGATTTCCAAAGGAACATGAAGTTAGGAGACAGCCAGCTTCCACTAAATATTAGGAGGTTTTATCTTGTGTATTATTCTGCTTCTTTATCAGGACAGCCCAAAATTTCAATTTAAGAGAGATGATGGATTCAGTGGCTAGAGCACTAGAGTGGGTTTGGGATATTGGGTTCAACACTCTGGCCCTCTATATCCTTTTTCTAAGAGCTTATGTAGGACAATCAATTTCTTTGTGTTTAGTTTCCACTTGAAGAGATCATAATACATCTTTATTTCACAAGAAATATTGGGAGGATTAGAGAGTAAACTGCTTATACAGGTAATGAGGGGACTGAGGTGTGTCTGAGAACTCAGAATCTTTGGGCTCAGTGGAACTCAGATCTGCCATGCGCATTTTGGGTTGCTCTGTAATTGCCTTAAATAAAGGTAAAATATATAAACAACATTTCCTTTATCCTGGGAATTATGAAGCAGTATTATGCTGAGTACGACGGTCTTACTCAACCTGAGAACAGGTGATCGGTGTGATAGTAGAGGGTGTTGTTAGATCCTTCCTGATTTGATGTAGCATAAACAATTTCTAACAGATTTTTGTTTTTTGACTGCACTCAGGAGTGTTTTACTTGTGTACTTCATTTATAAAAGCTTGATGCAGAGGATTTAATCCTTAGTGATTAGATTGCCCAGAGAAGTCGTACAGCCTTCATCCTTGAAGATACTCAAACTCAGCTTAGAGAAATGTGCCGTAAGTTGGCCTTCTGAGGAAGTGATTGGAGCAGAGACTTCCAGAGATCCTTTCCAGCGTGAATCACTCTGTGATTCGATACCTTAAAAGTGGTAACATTGTGATAATCACCATTTGTCTGTTTACTACTTCGGAGGGCATCCACATAGACATCCTGCAATCAAAGGTTTTCTCTAATGCAATGACGTTGTCATGTTCAGAGAACACTCCATGCTATTCCCTACGAAAACCAAAGGCTGCCACGGGCTGAACTTAATTGAACTTCATTGAAATGAACCTTCCAAGAAAACTTTAAATTTTTGGATTTTGTTTCCTTTAGGTGGAAAATGCTCTCTTCTGGTCTGGTTAGCTCTCAAAACCTGGATCCTAGTGCTAAGAGAAGACTTAATAGGGATTAGATGTTGTTCTTGCAGAACAGTCTATGCACTTTTTTTTTTAAATTGGGGACTTTTTAGAGTTTTATTGTAACTTCTTCTAATGAAATGGCTGGATGGTTCTAATAAGATTTGAAACTCATCTTCTTGGCCCGAGTTACTGTTTTAAGTAGAACGGATTTTCTCATAAACAAATAAAAAGTTTTACCTAAAGTTGCAACATACACAAGAATTGCCTGATTCTCAGAAGTACTTATTTCCCCCTCGTGGCAACAGAAGGCAGTGACGTGCAGTTGTTTAGCATCTCTGAAATACGGGATAGGCTTCTATGTGGTCTCGCATTACTTGCATTCCACAGGAGACTTTCAGATGTGCAAGGAATGCAGTATCAGGTCTGTTACTTATGGTATTGTGTGTGCCATCTGCTTGTGAACTAGTGACATGATATTTTCGTGATCAGCAGTGTGAAGAGCTAATGTATATATAAAATCTGTATATTGCTGCAGATCTGGCTTGCTGTGAAATTTTGTTCTTCAGCAGATAGGAAAATGAATAAGGTAAAAGGAAACAACAGAGTCTCATCATTATGCAAAATATTTCAGTGCTGCAATTAACAGCAGCTATAATTTAAGCCCAGATTTAACATCAAAGGCGGTGGGGATAGAATGAGGATTTATATTCATTATAATTCTGCCAAGGCTTCAGTGAGTCTGATTGCTAGAATTCCTCTTTTGCATTAGCCATCTTAAATCTGCTGAACAGTTCTCTTGCATGCCTGAGTATGAGTGAGCTGTGCTTGCCTCACATAATCATCTTGCAATTCATGGAAATGCCTGCATTGAATGTTACATAAAAGTTGCAGAAGGCTTTGTTTCTGCTCTTCTTCGAAACAGCTGCCAAATTATGTTATAATTATCATCCAGTTTCAGCAGGGAGTGTTAAAATGACAGTCTCTTATGAGCTGGAACCACGTCATGGTAGCTGGGAAAGGAATCAACTAAATGTTGGTGGGGAAATTTCCAACCTGCTCAGCCAGAAATGCTCAACATCTACTCAGTCTGTTGAGCTCTGCATTTAACCATGAACATTATTTACTTTGTCCGTTAATGAAGACAATGCTATAACTAGCTCTAAATCCTGTAAGACACTAACCAAAGGAAAGACTAGTTCTTAGTAGTTTTCAGACCTAAGAAAATTGCTAATCTTGTGGATTATATAGATGATTATTCATTATAATAAATGAAAGAATTGAGTAATGGCCATTATTTAGCAATGTAACAGAGCTTTAAGGTACTCAAACGGCAAGACTGGCTGTTATTTCATTTGTAGAAAACACAGAAATTCTCAAATGTGGCAAAGTGTTATTGGTTTGTACATATTAAGAGATAATAAGCAACATGTTAATGATTCACAGAAAAACCTCCAGGCCTGTGGCCCATCTTGTCAGGGGACTGTGACTTGTGACAGTGTCAGAGTTGGGATTAGACCCTTCTCCTCTATCTCACAGCCGCCTTAGGTTTCATGAAGAATAAATCTTCTTAAGGGAGAGTTACATTTTAGGTCATAAACACTTTCTGATGATACATGCTGTAGCCTAGTACTTCATTTTGTAAAATTACCCACAAACTTATTCCATGCTTTGAGCTATGTATTCAGCTTCTCTTAATTTTTTTTTCTCGTGTTCTCAGGGTTGGGACTTAATAGAAATTATTTTTAGCTATCTTGTTAGCATTGCTTTTCCTCAAGGATCATAGAATAAGCAGAAATAAAACTCAATGAAATCAGTACAGTTAAGCCTTAAAATATGTAATATTGTTTAAGAAAATCAAAACTGTATCTGGTGAGTCAGCATGGTCAAGTATGAGGATGGAAAACGTAAAATTTTAAAAGCAATTTTTTCCCCCTAAGTTGTTTCTTTTTTTTTCTTCTTCTCCTCTTCCAGCCACAATTTCAACATTATGAGTGGTTGAAAGTGCCTTCTTTACAATGGAAATGTAACAATACCATGTGACCAAAACATCTGTACATTGCAAGATTTCTCGGCAAGCCAGTGTGTGAACTTGGATGTATGGGGAATTGTTAACGCCTAAAACAATATAAAAATGTACAAACACATGCTGAGTGCGAAGTGCTTGTTGGGCGAGGTAATTGGAAGAGTCAGTCCAAGGTTGCCTTTGGTCTGATGCTGTTTATGCCTTCACCAGAGACTGGAATTCTGTCACGGAAGAAAATGAGAAAGGCAGGGAATAAAACTTGATGAAAGTGATTTTTAACATCTTTAGAAAAGATAGATAAAAATTATTTAAACTCCTAGCCATGGAGGGCTCCCGAAGTTATTATAACACTGTGCAAGCTACTGCTAAACTGAGATTCTGGAGGCGGCACAGATTTTTCACTCCTTAAAAAGAGTAAGTGCAGAGAGGAGGCGTGCATCTGTAAATTTATATTTGTGGGAAATCCTGAGTTAAAGATAAACTGTCTTTAACCCATTACAAACCCTGATAATAGCCAAGGAAGCAGAGAGTGAATAAGGTCTGTAGTTTTCAATATGAGGGATTTTTTGGTTTTGTAATTCCAAAGAAAAAATATCAATAGTGACGGAATTTCAGAATGAGAGATTCAATGGTTAAGGGCTGAGATTTGCATAATATAATGCCCTATTTGGAGCTCATAAACAGAAGCTGCAAAAGCTGCTGCTAAAGCAAATTCCTCCAACAGTGTATTTCTCTCTCCTCCCAAACTCTGGCTAAGATTAGCACGTGTGTCTGTTAGAGCTATTGCCACCTGTCCTAGTTCAGCTGAGACAGCCCTGTTTTCAGTGACTTCATCTCTAATATATGATGCATAATGTCCTATTTTCCTTTGCTGCAATTTCTAAAAGAAATATCCTGAGCAGTTCACATCATCCCTGTGAGGTTTTCTTTAGGAATTTGATTTAGTTTCTCATAGAATGACTGCCCAGTGAAATTTGCACTCACAAGATAATTCTCAGACACAAAATTCTGTGCTGCATTGCAGCAGTTCTAGCCTTGAAAAACAATCAGTCTTAGTTTATGTTACTGAATTAAGCACTCGGTAATATTAGCCAATGTTTGATAGGAGTAGATGAAAAAATAAGTTTATGTAGGTGGAAGTGTGTTTAAAAATGAAAGTGTCATATGGCCAGAAGTGCAGAGCATCCCCTGCCGAAATGGAAATTCAAAGAATGAATAGGTGTTCAGGATGCTTTACAAGTCTGGTGCATCGAGTCTATGGATCAGACACACGGCAGAGATCACCCCAAAGCCGTTAGCACCGATTGGAAGAACAGGCTCGACATCGGGCCTGAATGCGCTGTTGCTGCAACAGAGACCAAGTGGGAATAAAGCTATGAAAATAAAGGAGTATTTGCTAGCATAAAAATAGTGTCAGAAAGTACCAGGCCAGAGTACTTGGATGTGTTGTTCTTGCCACGGTTTAAATGCAGCCCTAAATGCATGCATTTTCAAAAACAATTTTTGTGAAGTTTCCAAAAGTCTTACCTTCCACTCCAATTTTGCCATCACCATCGGTGTCACCTGCAGCCAGAAAAGCCTTGGTCTCCGCAGAGGTGAGGACTCTGGCACTCGAAGAGAAATTCCTCAGAAACAGCCTGAAAGAGAGCAGGGTAGAGTACTGCGCTTGAGTTTTATTCTCTGAAATGTCCTTGGCATATTGGTATTTCTGGTTTCCTTAAACCCACGCCAAAAAAACCATCAGGAAATGCCTGCTTTTATTGTCTGAGGAAGTTCTCACAGATTCAAGGAAAGACAAGGAATTGTGTTTTATTTTTAAAATAACAGCAAGTTTCTTATAGAAGGTTTACATTGTTTAAAGAAATACAGCAGCTGAACAGTACTTACTGAAGTTCCTCTTCTTCAATGAAACCGCTCTTATCCTGATCAAGGATTCCAAAAACTTTCTTTATCTGATCAGGAGTTTTGCTGGATAAACCAACCGTGGAGAAGAAAGACTTGTAGTTGAAGGAATCATCAGCTGGAAGAAACAAAAATTATTAAAATATTTTCCCTTGAAGTTGCTACTGCTGTATATATTCCTTGGGATGATGAATGTCTTTTCTTAAGCATCAGCTTGCTCCTCTTTCTCATGTTCGCTGGTGTAGCAAAAAAGAAGATACAGTGGATAATTTCCCTTTTTAATCACTCTGTGCCTGTGGTCATATATCTTTTAAGCCAGTTTGAAGTTTTCTGCTACAATGCATGTTCTGCTAAAGCAGGGTTTATGCAACATATCACATGCAATTAATAATAATAATTATTTAGAGGATGCAACTGTGCTTTACAGACCAGCTCCTAAAATTCTTACTTCATTTTTATTTAGTCCTTACTTACTTTGGTGAAGAATTTGGTAGAAAAGTAAGTAATTCACATTCAAACTAGCTCTTGGAGCATTTAGAAAATTGACTTGATCTTGCTGAGGCGCTCTTAAGAGAACTGAGACTGGTCATTGCTTCACAAATGACACTTTGATTCTGCAAGCTGAGGCTTCTTTTTTACATTTTGAAGGAAAAGGCTAACTATTTAAATGTAAGTTTTTAACAAGTTTTAAAATTGACAGAGTTTAGAGTTAAGCCAGCCCTAATTGAAACTGTGGCCCTTTAATTGCTGCTCTGTGTTTTCGGGAATGTTACCCATTGAATAACCACTTGTGAGACTTTATCAGTTCAAGGGGCTGTACTGTAATGTAGCTAGAAAGAGACCTCACGGGGAAGGAATCTAAGGGGAAAATGATAGGCATGTCATCTTAAGACATAAAAATGATATGCATCTTCTGGCTGGAGAGAGACCATTCCTTACCCTGGCAGCTGGAGAGAGCAGATTCAATGTCTTTAGCAGAAAGGATGTCAGTGATGGCCATTGTTGAACTGTAAAATAAATTAAATGTGAGCTACTTAGTCATTAAAATTACTCCTCTGCCTCTTTCATGGCTCTATTTGAAGTTGCTGCTATGACAGTATATGATAGGGGAGACATTATTCATCTAATTGTAAGCGGAGAGTACTGTAACAGATGTCTGCAGCAGGTGCTTCCACTTAAAGCTGGGTAATGAGGGAGGAATTCTGCGTGCGGGAGTGTGGGGCTTCAGGATGATCTGATGCCTGCGCTGCGCTGGGAGAGCGAATCAAAGGTGTCTAGTGCCACGAAACTTCATGACTTCTGTGTGGATTTTCCTGGGGGTGGATTATTACTCAATTAAAATCAGCGTATATTTACAGCATGTATAAAAGATAAGGCTCAGTATGTCCCGTAGAACTTTATCTGGAATAAATGTAGTCTGGATTTAAAAAATCTAGTATTATTATCAATAAATGTAGTTGTCTTTTCAAAGAATGAAATAATACTGTAGAATAAGTAATAATAATTTTACTAATTTCAAAGAAATCTACATTTGTAGAGTAAGTCCTCCTTTGTTTAGTTGTTAGTAGATATAACTACTGTATAAATTTGGCTTGCTGGGCTGCTGCATCGTTAAAAGTCTACATTTCATGATACCTTTATACAAAAGTTTTCTTAAGTATGTTGTGTTTTTTTTTTTTTTTAATTCAGTCCAGGTGATAATAAACCAGATTTTTATCCAGATTTTGGCATTTTGGTATATTGATGTGCTTAGAACAGAGGTATTGAGACTTAATATTCATTCCTAGGAGAGTGGAGGAGACGCTTTCTTCTGACACAGCAGCATTTGACAAAAGTACTCTTTGTCCCATTCAGCCACCAACAGCTGCAATAGTTTGCGATGCAATATATATCACTTAGGAAAATGCTACAAGGCCTGAATTTCTAGTCAATTTTTTAGTGTGAACATAGCATCAATGCATTTACAGTTTGGTAAACTGCACACACCACTGAAGACTGGTTACAGTTTAAAACTTGTGACATTACTGTAAGTAGCTTCAGGTTTTCTTCAGCCACGAGAGAACAGAAATACCTTTTCATGAGCGCCTAACTGATCTTCAACAACATCATTCTTCCTGTCTAAGCATGGAAAACAGCATTGATGAGAGGGAAACCAATGCTGGTATCCATTTATAGTCTGTGTGCTGGTTTGAGATCCACACACAGGTTTAAACTTTGCCTAAATTATGAAATGGCAGCCTCCGTACCTGTCAGTTTGCAGCAGGGGAAATCATCAGTCGTTTCAGTCCCTTTCTGAGTATCTCAGGTGTAAGGAGACAAAGGGACAAATTCATGCTGCTGGCAGTGAGTACTTCTCCAGCTAAGGCAGATGAGTTACTTCTGTTTTGCTAGCAATTATTTTGTCCCAGTGGCTTCTTGTGCAAAGTACTTTCCCCTGTCAGCACGAGACAAGATAATTTGGAGCTCTGCCATTCACCTAATTCTCACTGCTGACAGGATTAAAATGGGGAAGAGTTGAAGGAAAACCTAAAAATCACAGCATTTTTTACAAGGGGCATCGTTCCTGTCTTTTTTCATCCTGTGATCTGAAAGCTGATTCTATTCTATTTTAGCTTGTAAAGACACAACATACTGGAAGCTGATATAAGAATAGATATTTTAATTGCATAGCCGCTTCCCGTTTAGAGAACATTTTGCTTTTTTGTTTTTTTTTTTTCTGAAAGCAGAGGATCTAATCCGCTTACCTTTGTGGTCTTCTTCACTGGATAAGGAGGCAGTCTGGTGGGAAGGAACGTACTTGCTGTGTGTCTCCAGCAGAGCTGAGCTTGCATATATATACTTTAAGTTGTATACCATATACAGATTCTAGATTTCAGCGTCATGAAGTGGGAATGGTGTCAAATGAACTTGCCTAACTAATCATCTTGCACTATTTTTATCTCAAGAGAATACATATGATATTTGCAAACGAAACAAGATAAGTGGACAGATAGGCGAAAAGGACAGAGTCCTATTAAATTTCTTCTGATTTAAGCAGAAAATACCAGCTTCTCCGTCTGATGTAGGACAGGGGAAAAACCCACTATCTGATATGTTTGATCTGGGGAGTCAAATGAAATGAAGCACAACTAACTTCAGAAGAGATGCCTTGAATGTTTAAAGGTGATAACTTTTTATCTTATCTGTAGATCCTACATGTGATAGTTTCATAATTAGAGCACAAATAAAAAATTTAAAATACCCTGTTTAAATATTGTTTGTGTAGCAAACCATTTAGGGAAAATTAATAGTCATGTTGTCACCAGAATGTCTGGTATGTTGTTGTTTTGAAAAAAAACCCACACAGTGAATTTGTTGCTACAGGAGGTAAAATAATATTATGTCAATCCATCAGAACAGTTGGTTGGGGGAGGGTATTTCATCTGGTATGTTTCCAGAGAAAATCTTAGAATTCTGCAAGGTTCAGACATCCTGTTTAGTCGCATATGTATGAGCAAAAGGGTTGCGATCTACCCAGCTGTCTCTGAGACAAAAGCCCCTGAGCCCTACATGAAAGATCTTTGCTTTCAGAATAGAGAGAAAAATTTCAATAGCAGCCTCACTGCAGGGAACAATACGTGAGGAGTGTCTTTGCAATTTTGTAGCCTACCTTCTCATCCTTTTTAGATGAGTGTTTTTTTTTTTTTTTTTTTTTTTTTGCCCAGCACTGTTTCCTAGTGTTCCTTTATGCTAGTTACCTTTTTTTTTTAATAGTGTGGAAACAATTTTATAATCTCAGTTTTCTTTCATGAGCGTCGTAGCCTAACTGCATGAGGAGCCTGTCAGCTTGGATCTCACTTGTGGCTTGAGGAGCAGAACAGTGAAAGACAAGTCATAAGGATGACAGCAGAAGATGGCATTATGGCCAGGGGTAAGGGTTGGCAAGGGATGACAGTGCAATTGGCATCACAGCTTGAGGTGGTGGCACAGTAAGAAGTGACAGTGCAGAGACTATCTTAACGGAGAAAGAGTATCAAGGCATCTTTTTTCAGAAGCATCTCCCTCTAAGATGGAAGGCAAACCTAACCAAGCACTGAAGCCAATGACTAGTAAATCCTAGTGTGAGGCAGAAACAGTGGCAAATGTGGTACGTACGAAACCTTGGTGCATCCAGCATTGACAGCAGCTGATGAAAACGCAAGAAAAGACTACTGCAAAAGATACTGTGTGTGGAGGGAGTGTTATTTCACTTACTGCGTATAAACATAAGAAAAATCATTGCCACGTTTTTTTTTTCTTTTTGCAAATTCTGCATGTCTGTCCTCCATGAAAAAGTTTCAGATAGATAATTCTTGTCAGGGGAAGAACCTTTGATTAAGAGTGGTTGTGGAAGATTTCAGCTTTCCCAGTTTTCTGAATGGGCTGTTGACCAGCTGACGCTGAAAAATTTCAAGAAGCATTTGATGGATAGATATTTAATACTGGCTCTTGTTGCCACCGGTGACATCTGGTAGAAGGAATACAAATATCACTTTCCCCCCTCAAACTCTTCTAATAAACCACTTATATGCTACATGGGAAAAAAATTCCTTTCCCTTGTGCACACACCACCCTTTTCTCCCCCTCCAGTTCAGAAAATTGCCTACATAGTGCCAACAACTGATGTGAAGTAAGTAGGGAGTCCAACATAAAAATCGATGGCATGATATGACCTAATGAAGCTAAGTTAAGAGGAAGGCCAAATTCTGCTGAAACTCTTGGACTGCAGGAGTCTACATGGGAATTTGGGCTCTGGTGTCTATTTCAGAGAATGCATTTGATTTTAGATGCGATGGCTTCTCATTTTGCCCAGAGCTAATTCCACATATGTTAACCCCTCGCCCCCACTCTTCCCTTTAAAAATAGCATTGATTGCTGTTATTTCCCTTAATGCCTGTGGACTGTTGCCATTAGTTTGAACTTTTGGCTATGAATCACATAAGGCTGCAGTCTTTAAAAGTGTGCTTTGTTTCCTAAGAGACTTCAGCAAGATGATTCCTTTTGAAATTTTGAGGATAACGCATGAACGTCAAATGATTTATGGCTTTAGTCTGTTGAGCTGCATTCAGACTCCAGCAACTTTTGGAGCCACTTCTGCAGTGAGATTGGAGGCACTAGAGATCCAGAACATGTGCACGGGCTGGCAGGATGAAATGCACAAGGATCATGTAACTCTATTTACAACCATTTTATTTTCAAGCTCTACATTAGAGATTGCAAAAACATCTGCCTGGTCATTTTTACTTTCTTAAATCAAATACTGTTAGTAACTTTTCAGCTGCCATCCAGGTTGGCAGGGAGTGGAACAGGGGAAGTATTAAAAAGTAAGGAGAAGGTATCCCTTTCAGATTGCCAGGTTACCAGTAACAGCAGTTTTAAACCCTGAGACCTAAGTGTTTCACTTTGCTTGAGTCTCATTGCCTTCTAGAGGACTCTGTAAAGGAGTTCTTCTTTCTTCTTGTTTTATTCTTCCCAGTGTGATCTCAACTCTTCTGACACTTGAAGTTCACCTTCCCAGGTTGAAAAGCTGTCTTTTAGGTCATCATAAGTTCTGTGATTTTTCTATAATATATTCATGTCATTCTCCTTTGAGTGCTGAAGAGAATCGCGTGTGCAGTAGAATAACAGAAATACACTAGCAGTTACGAAAGCCAGCTTTAATTTAAACAAGTGTGATTTGCTGCTCTTGTATATGCCTGAGATCTTTTTCCCTGAATGCTTATGATAGGGATGTCCGTAGTCACCAATAAAGGAGCAGAAATCACCTTATATAATGTGTTTAAGCTATTGTTAAATGACATATGAAGTGAAAGAGGGATATTCATTCAGCTTTTGCTTTGGGAATTTATGAAATGAAAGAAATTGTATGAATGTAATTCAGTGTAATTGTATTAATGCATCATGCTCCTGTCATTCAAGGAACGTAACTCTTGGAGTGGTCTGGAAATATTTGTGAGTGGTTTTATGTTTTTATTACTTAATCTGGAATCTGTAGACAACTTCTAACTACTCCCACTGAAACGCTGAAAAAGAAAAACACCAAAACAGGTGCTGTTGGGTGAGGAAGCTGTACATGGGAAATACACCAAATAACATCTGTTTTGGTTTTGCAAACTTGAATGAATAAAAAAAATTAAGTAATTTATTTTTCACCAACTATCATTCTAGTGTCAAGTGGCTTCAACCTCTGAGGTAGATTTTCAGAGATTCTAAGAATTTGCAATGTAACTTTTCAACTTCAAGTGCCCTTTAAAGTGCTAATTTATAAAATTTATTTAGTCAAGTTTTTCTTACATGTGTAAAGCATAATTATTAAGCCAATTTGATTGTTTACATAAGTCAGACAATTTCTGATTCTACATATCTGAAATTTGCAAGATTTTCAATTCTGATTCCAAAATTCGAAAGGAATGTGGTCCAGTTGTAAAATCTATGTAATTTTTGAAGCTGTAGCTTGAGATTTTTGTTTCTGAATTCAAACTCTCCAGTTCATTTCAATTTCTGTTTCTTTCTGAAAATTTTCACGTATTGATGCAGAAAGAAAAAGGCTTTTTTTTTTTTTTTGGAAGAAAGAAATTCACATAGAGTGATTTCTGAAATGGTAGATTCCTGGGTCTGTTAAATCTGATGCAGTCATTTATAAATGGACAAAATACTTGAATCTCCAGATGACTGGAGATTCAAGCTAAGTTTGAAGTGTAGATATGCTGTAAACAGAAATTATGTTCAATATTTCATCTACTATATTCTATTCTTGAGCTACATTCTTCGATTCCTGACTGATAACATCCCTAAGAGGGTCTTTTTTACAGGAATTGTAACGTTAGCCCAGTGTAGTCCTGCTCCATGACTGTGGTTTATAAGCACTGTAAATAATCATCATTTGCAGCAAGCTTTCAAATATATGTTTGAAATTAACTGAGATGGTTTTGAGCCTGTCCGTATATTCTTGTATAGTCCTTATCACACCGTGGAAACAGTGCATCCCACTGTAAACAGAAACAACTCCGTGCAGTTATGTAGTTGCAGGAGCGTGAAATAAGAATTGGGTCATTAGTCATGCCTGTACTAATCCAGTGCTGATATTGCTGATTAGAGCAGTGCCTTCAATTTTTCTGGCAGAGTTGCTTGTCAAGGATATATATATATTTCAAGGATATATGGGTTTCAAGAAAGCCAAGTGACAGAAAATGGACTCGTAGAGATGTTTTTCCTGTGCACAAAGCCCATACCCAGTCTGATTTATAGATGCCAACTGAAGTGTGGCTTAGCTCCCTGCTCCTCCATTTGCTGAGTCAGGAACTGGTCAAAATTTGTCACAGCTCCAGTCCAGCCTGTGTGCTGGGCTTCTTTCCTATGGAAACTAGAGCGTGATAAGGGGCTGATGTGTGTTTGGGTACCATCCAAATGTGGAGGGCCTGTCTCCAGGGCACGCACCCGGACTGGGAAACTCAGCAGCATTCCTTCGTTCCTCGTTAGAGATGGCCAACAAACAGCAAAGCACTGCCAATAATTAGAATGAGGACTATAGAAAAGTAAGCTGAATTAATATGGAAATTGGTACTAGAGACATAATGGCATCGGATATGAAAGCATTAAGTCTTTACAAACAAGAATTCATTGAGCATTTGAGAGCTAAGCCTGGTTTAATCAAATGGTGCATCGATAAAGTGATTCCACTGTTCAAATATTGAAAGGATCAGTGGGAAGAAGACAGAAGCAGGCATTGTTCTTCCTGTACAGTGCTGCATTTGTGCTGTAGCTCCTGAGTAATACCAGCGTCCAGGTAGTCTAGTGACTTCAAACTTTATTGTATAGCATTGAATAACACAGACAGAAAATCTGAGTTCTTATTAATTTATGGACAAACTGTGTTATATTCACTATGGATTCTATTAGCAAATTGCTGCAGTCAGGTGTAAAGTAAATCACTTCAAATCTGTAGCTCTGAATGAAAAAAAAAATTGTATTCTAGTGATAAATTCACGTAGCAGTCTTCCATTAAATTGTAATGGCCTCTGTCTGAGCTGAATTCTATTACTGATTGCACTTTGCTAAGAGGATGCATTTAAAAAGGAGTTGTACTAAACTGGAAATTTCAGGAGGAAAAGGCTAGGTGAATCTCTAGGGCAGGAGGCCTCTCTTCTTATCAGAAATTCCAAGTCTGGTTGTGACTAGTTAGCTGTTATAGCAGAAAATGTCCTTGAAATGTTCAGAGATCGACCGTGAGCTCTTGCTCACACAAGATGAGGCCTGCCAGTGGTAAATGGGGAGATACTTGACTGCATCTGTTATTATCTGGGACAATTCACTGAGTAGCATTGTAATACATAGACAACAAACAGGTGAACAAATCTCTTGAGATTCTTGGATCAATCTTACAAATTTTGAAGGATTTAACTCATTATTTTTAACTTTTGTGTTTGGATATACTGTATAGCAACCTTCAGATTTTAAAATCCAGAAGGTGAGAGCAGAAGGTATCTTGCTGATTCCTGAATTCTCCGTGTTGGCTTGTCCTTTTCTGAGTAGAGGTGGATGGAAGCAGGTGTTACACAGAATATATGCTTTAGTGCTTTGCTGAATTGGAAAAGTAAGACCACTTTGCAAATGTATTGTATGTCCTACACAATGCTGAGCTGGGCTGTAGTTCTGGGTAAAATTTGGCACTTACAGTTTTTGCTGGAATGTTCATTACTTCTGTGCACAATGTGATGTTATTGAAATTTGATTATTATATGAAATGTGAAGCCTCTACTAAGCAGTACTCCAAAGCTGTTCTGTCAGAATGCCATGGTAAGGTAATTTCAGAATACCTAATCCCAGCTATTTCCTGAAAGTTACAGCTATATAAAACTTTACTTGTTAACAGCGATGTTGATAAATGCGTGCTAATCAGCGCAGAAGATCTTCCTCATCACATAACCTTATAATTGATGGTGTCATCACCAGCAGAGACAGTAATTTAAATTATGAATGCTTCTGGTTATGAATGATGGAATTTTTTTTGGCATAGGAATTAAAAGTGTATCATTATTAGAACTAGTAGAAGAATTTAAGTCATACTTTGGAGAGAAGTACAAAGTTAGACATGGATTAATGTTCATGAATATTTGGGTAACCAAGCATTTTTTGGTATTAAATATGTAGGTATTCCAAAACAGGTAGAGAAGCATCCATTGACTAATGTTTGAAAGTTGTTTTAAGCCTTGCTGAAGTTCGTATATAAGGTCACCACTCTTAAATTAAAATACCTATAAGCAGTTATGCCAGTGCCTTTATGGATACAAGCAGCTGAAATATTCAGCTTAATCTTTGTCAGTTGGTTCCATTTTGACAGAGCTAGTCTAGGGAGCTTTTGGATGAGCAGTGACCCTGATGGATCTGAGGACAGAGACTTCTGCATAGGGCTGACCTGCTGATTTGGGGCATCTGCCTGAGCATCTTCTATAATCACCTTTATTTGCAGAATACGCTTCTATTTAGACCTCGGGTATATGGACAGCACTTAGCTAAGTGTTATTAACAAAACAAAGAGAAACACGGGAACTCATCTTCTGCTGAGATGGCCAGCAGGTCGCCTTCCAAAAGGATGATTTCCTTTGGGTGAGTGGAGTTGGATTTCACCCAGTTTTAAAACTAGAAGTATGAAAAACGCAACCTGATAATCAGGCATCACTTTGACTGTATCTTGGTGTCCTAATTCTGCCAGTTCTTCAGCAACCCTCTAGAGTTTTCCAAGGAAAACTGTGTAAACAACAGCAATGGCAATAATAGCAAAAGAGCTGCTAGAGAAGCAAAACCAATCAATAAAATGGAAAATAAAAGTGCAATATTTAGAGGTTAAAATGCTCTAACTCCCTTTCCACAATTGCTTTTATGCTATTCCGTTGAGGGAAACGTCCATAAACCTCCTGGAGACTGCAATCCAGAGTATCCCCTGTGTAGGATACTGCCTGGGAGGAGGGATTTGAGCGTGCCGACTGAGGCCACGGTGCTGTGGCCTTTGTTATCTCACCTTCTCCACTAAGCCCAGCCAGAGCCCGTGGCAGCTTGTGGAGACTGCAGCTGGCTGTAGGCAGCGCAGGAGCCATCCTTATGCATTCTAACTCAGCTGTGCAGTGGGCCTCCAGGAAGAAAAATACCCTGAAATTCAGCTTTCTCAAAAGAGCAAAATCTGTTTTGAGATGCTATCTCATTACATATAACTGTGGAGAGTTTGAGTTTTTCTTGTTTTTATAAACTAATCTGGGTAAGCCCCATTGCAAGAGAGCAGCAATTTGTTTCCCTGAAGAGTTACCGCGAGTGCTTCAAAGTGCAAGCACTGCACGGTAGGCCAGTTGCTACCATTTTAGAGCCCTGCTATTGCAGTGGAGATAAGACTAAATATCCTAACCTACTTGCTTGTAATGACATGGCCTTGATGTAAGAAATTCAGAACTGAGCTAATATAGTTACTAAATTGTCTGACTGTGTCCAGGGAATGCTGAACACATGCAGAGCAGATGGGAGAGATTAAAAAAGCATAGAATTATAGATGGGAAATGTTCACAGCTAAAGCAACAAACATGAGATTTCTATGTATGTCTCTTTCCTGATTATTTTGAAGGGCGTTAGGGTGAAAAAGGGTTAACATACAAAAATTACTGTTAACTCCATTTAAAATCAAATAAATTTGACTCAAACAATGCTTTTCAAAATGATCTTTGTTTCCCTGCACTCCAGCCTAGTAAAAGCAAATCAGTATGTTTAACTCCACCACTTAATTTAGGACCATTTCAAGTTGTCTGATGAATCTGATAATTCAGCTTGTCCTCTACTGTTTCAGCTACTAAGGAAATTCCAGTTAGGATCTGCTGGATCAGATATCCTGTGTCTCAGCTGACCCAAAATCCCCATGATGGCTTTAGCACCATTCTTAAGAGAACCATGCAGACTTAGTGACTAACAGACTTGTTTACCTGATCATGGCAGAGGATTTAATTTAAGAGATATTGGCACCAATACTAGAAACCTCAGAATTAAAGGATGGTGTCTTAAATATTCTTATTTTTTGGGTGTTGGACTAAATAACCTGTAAAGGTCCCTTCCAACCCTAACTATTCTATGATTCTCTTTTTTTTTGCTGCTACTTAGTGCAATTCACTAATAACAATGAATTATCTACAAAATGAAAGAAGTTTAATGGATCCCTGTTGTTTTGGGCAAATTCCACCAAAATGTTAAGTGAAAAGTAGAAATCTTTCCAGGACCCTTGAATGTTTTTTTCAAAACTCTGATCTCTAAAGATCATGTCCCCATGTACTCCCACTGTACTTATGCTGAGCAAAGCTGGATAATACTGTAGCAAGAACTATCTTGCTTCTTGCAACACTACTGGTATGGTCTTGGTGCAAAAGCAACCAAATAAAATTGAAAAAGTCCATGAATATTACCCCAGTTCCAGGGTTTTGTAAAACAACAAGCTCTCAGTGAGCTAAACAGGCTGAATTCGCGTTAAGACTGTTTTTACCGATCCCTGACAGGGTATAAAATTACAGACTGGTCAATGCAGATAAAGCTGACACATACCTTCAAGCATGGCGAGAGTTTAGGGCTATATTTAACAAAAACATTGGGTTCTGTGTTTGAGTAGTGTGCTCTGCCTCCATATCCAGAAGAGTCACTGGAATCCGAGTTCTCTCTAGCTTCTCCTGTTGATTACATCCCACATACTGATTTCATATTTGATCAGATTGTGCTTGTTTGCAGAAAGAGGTATGGTTTTGAGGTAAATATATGGAAGATATTTTCTTTAAATGCATCCTTTTTTTATCCCTCAAGGACTTAGTCTCATTTCTCCAGTGTTGGTAAAAATGCAGCATCATATTTCGTTTCTTTTCATGCAAGTGAAAAAGTGCAACCTCGACAAGCTAGGGAGAGGGGACACATTTCCTGATGATGTCTAGAGCATATCTTTGCAACAGAGCTAAAAGTGTGTCTCCTGCACAATGTGGACGAAACACCTGGTTTTGCCTTTATCTCATAGTTGATAACATTAGACTACTGGATTTAGTTTTTCGAAAGAGCTGCATACTGAATGGTGAGTTTTAAAAATCTGTCTGTAAATACAGTAGGAGCTGCTGGTACAGTGGAAAACCTGGCAAAGTAACTCTTCTGAAGACTGAGAATTAGGCCCGCTCCCCAAACGAATGTAATGCACTGTCTCTATCGTGTCAACTTTCAAATATGTGCAATTAATGTTCTGAAGTCCATTTCTTTGAGTCATATGTGACAGGAATCTTTCCCTGGTGGTAACAGCTATTTCTGTTCTGGGGAACGCTGAACACTTTCCAGATCTTTCTGAGATAGTTTGCATCATCTGACATTTCTGCAGGCAACGTTTGCTCACTGGTGAATTGGATTGTAAATTCTACAGCTGTGAAGTTACAGGAAACAGGAGTCTCGGCAGATTTCTAAACAGAGGTCTGGTAAGGAGTGAGTGGGAATTTAATAAATACAGACTCTGGAATCAGTTTCTCATTTTGTTTTGATTAGGGTAAAGTGCCTACATGACAGGGTTTTTTTTGTATTCCTTTAGTAAGTATGACAACACTGAAATTTATTAGGTGCTTCTATTTATATTATTTTTCTTTGCTTTTCAGTCTTATAAAACTTTTGAATTTCTCAGCATTGGGATTGTGGCCTCTTGACTTAGTATTTGTATTTAAATCCTCCCAGCTGAACAACTTACAAAGAAATGATATTTTGAAGTCAGTAGCACTTGAAAAGGATTTTCCCTGGTGCATAGAAAGACAGGCTCTGTATGTTTGTGATAGCTATGTCAGACCTTTCTTTATGATTTTTTGTTTTTATAGCTTTATAAGAAGAAGATGCTCAGAGAATTGCACTTTATAGCAACTGATAGTAATTAGGTGTTTTTATCCTGCATGAAGGAATGCCTCTGAGCAGAAATAGTTTTTCTGGGTGAATGAATCTTGTTAAAATCTCAGTGCATCTCGCTCTGGATATCCCCATATTCCGTCTGAGACCAGCAATATCCCTGTGTCCTGCCTCTTTAGTCTTGCCAGTTCAAATAGCACAGTGACAGCTACTTTGGCTGATGAGCGCTGGACATCACTCTCTCAGAGGGTGCTGCTGTAGTTTCTGTATTGGCTAGAGAACAGATGAGACTGCAGAATGAAATTAACTTTCCCTTACAGGAATAAATATAATACACAGCCTACATAGTCTTCCCAAGTCCAAAACAAGGAAATTCCATGGCTTTTTACAGGGACTGAAGTAAGATTCAGTCATCCAAGCAGAGCAATCATTTATAAATTATAGGGACAAACATACGATATTTATAATTGCCTACTGTACAGAGACTTCCTGTTTCCATTGAAATCAATGGCAAAATTCCCGTTGACTTCAGTGCCAACAGAACCTGGACTGCAGTAAGACAAATGTTTCCCATTAAAATGATGATATAATTCACATTGGAAACTGCTTAATGATGTGGATCTGGTAGCTACAGAAGTTGTGGATCATTAGTATGAATTGAATCTTTCTTTGTTTCTCTACTATTTTAATTTAAAATTAAATAGTGTCCTTGTTTTTACTGAGCTCTGTAAATTTTTCATCCTGTACCTCATCATGGTTAAAGCCATCGTAGTATTATTATTAGTGAAGCGTACTTTGTGGACTCTGTCTTTGTCAAAACAAATGGAAGTTTCTGTTATTATCAGTCATATTCTTCAGAATATTAGCTGTATTCTTAAATTTACTTTCCAGTCAAAAGAGGAACACTTCAACATATGGTCAAAGAAAGATGGTAATTTTCAGTGTAAGGAGGAAACAGGCACTCTTGAGAGAGCAGTGGTTGTAGGATGCCCAGGAATGGCAGCCGGTTGGTATTTGGCTGAATAGTTCACACAAGCCGAGTTCAGGAGTAAGAATATATTCTTTTAGAGATCAACAGCAAGAACAGGACTGGACCCCTCTACTATGCATTCTGTAGTTCTGCCACCAGGTAACTTCTGGTCTTTATATATAATCATTTATGTTTATCAGAGAGACATATACAAAACCCAGGATGGGATGTCTGAATTCTAATTCTGATGTTGATGTTGGGCCTCCCTGTGGCCCTGGACAGTTATTTATTTTGTGCTTTGTGTCAGTACCTCCCCTGCAGTCTGCCACACATGCACTGAAGTGATAGGCTTCATCCCTGAAAGTGAGTCAAAAAAAGAGGTCAAAGCCAAAAGTGGTATCATGTCATACACATACCAGTTTGTGGCATCACCTCAGTGTATGTTGAATAGATTCTTGTGCTTCGTTACAAGATAGGTGAATCCAGAAACCAGACCCTACTCAGAGTAAGTGTATCACAAACTTGTTCCTATGTGTTATTTAAGATGCTGTTTCTCTGTAAGTAAAACGTGGCTAGTTTCTTTAATGACTTAAAAATGTGTTGTATGAACTTGCTAGCTACCATTAATTAATTCTGGAGATTAAACATTGTGCTGAAGTATAGGTCAGTTTTTTTTTTTTTTTTTTTTTTTTTTAGTTTTTCTCTAAGAAGTTCTTCCTTTTGGTAAAAACAGAATTTGGCTTACATTACTTCTGAGTCCTTGCTTATCCCTATATTGACAAAGCTTCTATTGGAAGTTAATTGAAATTTTGCCTGATTTGTGGCTGCTTTATGGTAGATTTGGTCCATGTATGACTTTTCCCAGTTATCAAGATGGTAGTTTTATTTTAAATTGAAATAGTCCCATCTGATCTGCTATGCAAGACAATAATAAATGACAAAATACTCAATTCAGAAAAATAAAATTATTGGTATTTTTTCATTAATTTTGTGCTGTACAGTTCATCTTGGGTTGAGGAGTGAAACAAATATTGTTATGGAGAGCAAAGAAACAGTGCAAATATATTTATGTATTTCTAATTTTGTCTTTGGGTGTTGAATTGCCCTGGGTTAAGTTGCATAATGACAAGTAAAGCAACTGGACACAATCCAGTGCAAAGTGAAACCAGCACTTTTCCCCCCTAGTGTGTGAAAATTTGTATCAGCAAGAAACAGATAGTCTAACTCGTGTGTAGTTGGAGAACGGCCTGCATTTTGATACCTACATTCTTTTAAAATGAATCATTCTTCAGTGCAGACACAAGATCCCTAGCTTGCTGAGGTGAAGAAGTGACTTGCTGACGGCTGGGCTACATTAACCCTCCATCTTCATTAATGCCCCTGGACTAATGTGACCCTGAGTGGTGTGCAGAGAGGAGCTGTGGTCGAGGCTGTGGCGAAAGCGGTTATTGTGTGGTATTACAGCAAGATGCTGTACTTTCCAAATCCATACTGGAGCTAGGGTTAGAGTCTGGGTTAGATCTGAAATCTAGTAACATCTTGTCACAAACCCAGTATGCTACACTCCTCATCACTGGTGCTTTAGCATATGATTGCCTTGAGTGGCCTGGCTGCAAAACGTGCCATCCTGTTCAGCCACTTTTTGTCCAGAAGATGGGGCAAGGTGCTTCCTTTTTAAGGAAAGTGCCCGTCATTGCTTTCCTACTGGTGGTCAGATATATTAGTCATTACAGGCTCAACAGTTATCATAGAAGTAAATGCTTATGGTAATGATTTTGTTCTTTAAGCATCTTTCACCCTGAAAATCTAACATGAGACTTTCTACCAACTATGTACCAGGGAACTCTCATGTATAAAAAAAGCCTTTGGTGTTAAAAGGAAATTACATGCTTTGATAAGTAACTTATTATAAAACAACCCTCCAGCATCAGATAGAAAGTAATCAGAGAATCATTTCTCTATTTTGTCTTTATTTAAAGTAAAAATTTAAAGCTTTCTATTTTTAGGCAGCTGCCCAACAACTTCTTTTAAAAAGCACAGAAGAAGAGTATTTGTGTGAAAGAAAGAGGGAAATGTTCAGTTCTAGAATGAAGCTCCTATTTGGATCTGGTTTTGTGGTTTGTTTTTTTTCAAAATCCACATTCTCTGGGAGGTAGCTGTTGTACTGGGATTTGGAGCAGTGCAAAATAAGTATGTAAATAAGTCACATTAGTCTCAGGAGTAGGGAATGTTTTGAGTAATGTTGCAGACTAAGCCAGTGTAAAAATGTGGGTAAAGATCATGCAGACTTTGTTGCTCAATCAGTCAATCAGCAATTCTTCACTTACATTTTTCTCAGTGTGTCTTCTTTAAATAAGGCACAAACATATAAACACAGTGCAGATTTATCTTACTTTGGTAAGTGAAGATCTGGAGCCTAATTGTAATTAAAAGTAGCTGTTTATGGCTGGCTTATAGACCTCCCAAAGCTGAAACTAGCAATGGGAAAGCGAGTGCATCTTTCTCTCCTGTGACAGATAGTGCTGTCCTTCGAATGCACAGCAGGCCTTCTTGAAACTGCTGGGATTTGTTGGTCACTTTGATTGTTTTGATTGACACACGGGCAACTGAGTAAATGGTAAATCATCATGGATATGGTAATGCGTCTCTGTGATCTCTGAATGGTATTTAAAGATTCAGGACTTGTTCCCAAGTGACTGAAGCAGTGGGGTGGGAATTGAGGTCCTCCAGCTTTTTGTGGCAGATGTGGAGTGCTTTGCTTTTGGACGAAGTGTAACTTAAACGATGCTGTTGGAGCAGTCAGCGGTGGAGTACTCTGCCCTTACACTGGTCAAAGGAATACTGTATGTTGGATAATCGTTGCTGGAGCAGTAGAGGGATCAAGCTGGGCAGATTGACTGGTCTAACTAAAACAGAAGTGGAAGGATAAATACTCTCTCCTCTGGTTTACCTGAAGCATTCAGCAGTGGCTCAAAGCTGTCTCACCAGGCACAATGGGCACAGTGTCACTGGAGGCTTTTTAGTGGCTCTGATGTGGCTGTGATGCTCCTGGAGGGTGATACGGAGCACTGGCAGTGGATTTTTATTTACCCTAAACATTTATCTCGCACTCCATTACACTTGCTAGGTACGTAACAGTCAACAGCCATGGAACTAGTCTTTGCAAAGATGTGGCCACCGTGTGTGGACTCATTAAGTTCTCTATCCACTTGGCAGTCAATCCTTGCAGATTAGATTATTTTTGGAGTCCTCTGTGATCATGGAGTGGGCAGGATTTGCCTAAGAGGAAATGTCATAGGAATAGGATGGAGAAGAAGAGTGAATTCTGTTGCTTTAAGACTGGTCCTGGAAGAGTAGAAGGGATAATGCACTAATCAAATTCTGACAAGGTATTAAGGAGAAAAGAAGGGAAAGCATTTTTGAGCTGCTTGCCTAAAGCTGGATGCCTGAAAAATAAAGCAGTTCTTATACATAAACATAATTTTGATTTAGTTGGCATTACCCAGGGATAAGTCATACAACTATAGCAGCCGTAGACATCAGTGCATGCAAGAAGGGGCCTCACACATGCTGGTGATGCCAAGAAATCAGGGAGACCACCTGTTCCGAGATGAAGTACATTATAAATAAATACAGATACCTAATCTTGCCCAGCTAGCATCAACACAGGTACCACACGTTGCATGTGATGCACGTTGCCATGATTCTGTGCATAAAGCATACACAGCCTGATCTACTTTGAAAGGAGAAATATAAGTAACAGAGGGTGTGATCATAATCCAGAACTGTTTATGGAGAGCTTTTCATTGTGATCAGTGAGATCTAGTTGTCTTTCCTTACTGTGATATTTATGTAAATGTAAGTTCTTCAAACAGAAGCTGATTTTTAGACAACAGTGAAAGGGAGGTGGTCCATCTCTGAATTGCACTCTGCTGCAGCCGTGGTGGCAAAAATGGGGAGATCAAAGCTTTGTGCGTGTCAGTCAGGGCTTGGCTTGCTCCATCCTCTTCCTTTATGTTTTCTGAGAGACTATACAGTAGAAGTAGAGAATGGAGATTGAAGAGAAATAAATAGGCAGGGAGAAGGGAATGACCAAGAGACAAGAAAATAACAGGAGTGAAAATATGAACAAGATCTCGTCGTGTGCTACACATCTTAGGCTATCTTGCCTTTCTCCTTTTTGCTTCCATTGTCTGAGCTTTGTAGGAGGGATAGGGCAAGGGTGGTAAGCCTGCAGGTAAGAAGTTACAAGCTCTGGTAGGATTGACATTGGTATGTTATGAAGTCTCTTGGCTCCCCTGATTTTCTTTCCCTTCATATCTTACCTTCATATGTTTGTTACACTTCATAAAACGTCTTACAATGTAAAGCCTTTAGTTGTGGAGGATTTGCAAACACTGGTGTAGAAAACACTTGTTCAAGGACTAAGGGTGTGAAGTAGTCACCCAGCTTGGCTCCTGGCCACAGGACTGTCTGTAGTCCAGCGCAGCGTCTCACCCTTTGAAGCGTCCAGCCCAGCGCGTGCCAGAGGCTGGCTGCCTGGCTGCGGGCAAGGGCCCGGGGTTGCTGGGGCAGGAAGGGGTGGTGAGCCAGTGGTTCTTCAGTGCCAGGAGGCAGCAGGATCAGGCTGTGAGTTACTTGTGTTCCCACAGAACACGATGTCCTGTCAGCATGCTGTTGGGTTCTACAATGTGTGTGCAAGCTACGCAGACAAGCTGGGGCCTTAAGTATGTAAAAAATAAAGCCTCTAAAAACGCTTGTAATCATATTTCATGAAAAAGGCTACCCCTCTTACACTGCTGAGTTAACTGGGAGGATGAATATGAGGATTTATTGATAGGTCACTAAACCCTGCCAGGCAGTGCAAAAATGGAGAGACAAAACGTCAGCAGCAAAGTGAAGGAAGTGTCCAGCACTGCCCCTTCCAGCTGCTCTGCTGTTTTGTGTCCCGTCTGTGACTCCCCTGGGTCCCACAGGTGAGCATAGAGCTGCTCTGAGGTGACTCAAACACCTTTCATCTACCAGGGGATCTTCTGCATGAACATTCATCCTGCTGCCACCTTTCCTAATGCATTTCTCCACAGTGGAGGTTCAGTTCTCCAGGAAGATTTTCCCCCATAAGTCTTGATTCTCTCATCAAACTATGAACAGCTCCTGCTGGCATCGCTACCTGAATCATGTCCCCCCATGCTAAAGCTTATGTAGATGCCTTATATTGTCTGGGAACCTCAGAAAGTGGATCCTCAAATGAGTAAAGGACCCAATTTCAAACAAAGCAGTCCTTTGGGATTTGGAGTATCCTGCAGTGCTATATCCATTGGGACACAGGAGTGTCTAAGTGCACAGTTGGAGCTATTGGAATTATGTTTATTCTAAGAGAATAAACCAGCTTATCCTGACAGGCTACATGTTACAGAGGATTTTGTAATTAAATTTGAGTTATTCATACCAATTTCACATGTTAAAAAATCAAGAAAAACAAGAAAAGATTTAATGTGATGGACAACCTGAGTGGGCTATGTGAGAACTCCAGGGACAGATTATGATACCATCAGGAAAGAGCTTAAAAGGAACATAACAGAGTGAGCTCAAACCATGGTAAATGTGGTGGTGTTGTTGTTACTGTTATTAATACTATTCCCATAAATATTTGAGATGTAGTAGCTATTTCTCAGGCACACATGAAAGAATTACATTTGGCCAGGTAGTTCACAGGGAGATAAGAGCTTTTTTTTTCAGTTTGACATGGGAACAAATAAAATAAACACAGTACTGGCAATTCCTGTTGAGAACAGCTTATGTAACTCTTCTGGCTTTCTTTCCTTGTAAAACAGGGTGGGGAAGGTGATAGTTGTAGAGAAAAGAATCATATAAAGGCATTTAGCCATCCTGCAGTAGTTCAGAGAATCACCTTCGACGGGTACAGAAATTGTGGCCTTGAACTTATATAATGTCACAGCAAAAGTTCTTTTTCACATACCATACTTCGATAAAAAAGAGAAGAATCAGTAATGCAGAGAATGTAGACTGAACAGCTGATGCTGACTAGAATTCTTAGGAGGGAAAAGATATTTGAAAGGAATATAATAAGCAATCCAAGTTTCCCAAGTCCTCTATAATAACCCATGTCCAATTTCAATTACCAAGGAGGGGGGTCTACAGGAGGGTTACTTGTGACTTATACCAAGATAAGTATGAATAGAAGAAGCAAGCACTTAAGGAATGAAAATTCAGCCATAAGATTGTAGAGGATAAAATGTCAACCAATAATTAGTTTAGGCAATGGAAGAGAGTATTATTTTTGAAAAGGAGACTGCACTATTATGTGATGTGCTGCTGCACTGGAGCCAGTGCAGCAGAAGGGGACAGGAGAGGAGGAGCTGGTCCAGTGAGATCCCACCATGTGTGTCCTTCCACACATCAGTATGGCTATCTGGGATGAGAAGTAGCTCATTTAGCTATGGCTCACTCAATGCAATGTGCACTTCCCAGGCAGATGTCTTCTTTCAGAGGTGAAGGTGAACAATTGGCTAACCTTCAGTGTTTCGGAGAAATGTGAAAAACCTCGGAAGCTAAGTTGTGCAGCAGTGGGGATGTGTTGGGAGGAACACACTGGTTCCCTGTTGGTGGAGCCTTTTGGCAATCAGAGCAGGAGAGATCTAGTCTTGTTTCCAAGCTCTATAGGTATATCCAAAACATTTACTGACCACAGACTCATTTTCTTACTTAGTTACACAACTCTTCCATCTTAAGACTACTTAGGTTCCTTGCCCTTACCGCTCTCTTTGAAAGATCATCCCGATGTGTGATCTCCTTGAATGGTTAGAAATGTTTTCTTTACTTTTCAGTCTAAACATACTGCTGATCAGATTATAAAAATTTGATATTGTAGTCATGTTAACCTTTAACTTAGTTCCTTTTCCATGGTAATTATCTCAAAATCTGTTTATAAAGGACTAGCATATTGTTTCTCCACTGTCACACTGAACAAGCCATACTCCTTCTGTCTCTCTCTAAGATTGATATTTCTGTGATCGTTCTAATAGCCAATCTGCACTGATTCCAGTTTAAGTGAATCTTTTTCAACATTGTTGACTGGAATTATATAAATATTTAACACAAAACCTTACCAGTGCCTTGTCTAAAAGTCACAATATTTACTTCTCTACTAAAAATCTCACCTAACTCGTCTGAACGTTACATTATCTGTTTCCACAGCTGTGTCGTGCTGGCAGCTCTGGCACACTGACAGTCTATCAGAACATTCGGATCTTTTTCCTTCTCTGTTGCTTCCAGCTGATAAATCCCAAGAACATGACTTTGCAGTTCACATTATTAAATTTCTAGCACTGCAGGCAAGAAGGTCATCTAATTCCAGTGTGATGATCTGGTTCTCCTCAGTATTGGCAGTACCTCCCAGCTTTGTATCACATGCAAACTTTTTGAGGCCAAGCCTGATCATTATTGCTAATTCATGGAAGTACACATTAAATGGTATTGCTCCAAAAACTCATCCCGTGTCAAAAGACTAGGAACCCCATCGGGTAATTTGCTCCATTCTTATAACTCCTTTCTTATTATAAAGTGTTGCTGCTTGTTCGTATTGCTTTTGCATTAGTCCATAGCATCTTCACTTTCAGTAATGATTTCCTGTGGAACACTGTATCAAATGATCTGTTTCAACTTCAGCAGACTGAGTTCACTGCATTATTCCGTTCTAAAAAGACAATTATCTTACTGAAAATATACTAGCTCAGTCTGACATCCTCTGCTTTGGTAAACTGTGTACTTTTTCTCGCATTCTGTTTGCCTCCCTACAATTAATTTGTTCTAAGACTTAGCATTATACTGAATTTTAAAAATATATTTTAGAATATATATACTGTCTGAAAATACTTTTTAGAATATAAACATTTTATTTGCTATGCTGAAGTCCTAGGCAAGCTTTCATTCAAATTCATTAAACACTGGCTGCTTTTACTTATAATTTCATAGAGTCATAGAATCTCAGAATGGTTGGAGTTGGAAGGGACCTTAAATATAATCTAGTTCCAACTCCCCTGCCCTGCGCAGAGACGCCTTCCATCAGAGAAGGTCTCTCAAAACCCCGTCCAGCCTGGCCCTGAACACTTCCAGGGATGAGGCAACCGCAACTTTTCTGGGCAACCTGTTCCACTGCCTCACCACCTTCACAGTAAAGAATTTCTTCCTTATATTTAACTTAAATCTATCCTCTTCCAGTTTGAAGTCATACAGCAGTTATTTCAATATGCTAGGGATGAGATTGTATGTATTCCTCAATGTTTTTTTTGCATTAAGAAATACAGTTTGTTTCTCCTAAGCTACTGTAATTTCTGTTATCCTGTTTTTTCCTTTATACATCATTTCCATCCGTTATTAGCCTTATGTAAATCAAAGCAAAGGTCCTCTTTGCTCACTCTGAAGTAACACCATCTCTTGTTAGTTAATTGATTATTAAAGAAAGCCATATTTTACCATCCCTGTGTCTTTGATGGAGCTCTGCTGTCATTGGTGACATTTATTTTCTGTTTTATGTCTGGGAAGTTAAAGTCTTCCATAAACAAGTAAGTGTGTTTATTATTTTCCTGTAATTTTAGAACCCTTGTAATTGATATCCAAGTTTGAATAGAGGAAGGAGGCTGTAAAAGATGCTCAGCACTGTCCTTTTGGGGCAGTGTGTGTCATCTCTTGTCCCACTAATTTACACTCAAACAGAATCTATTTCATTGACATGATCATAGATTTCTTTATACTCAGCCATTTCCTTAACATTCCCTTCCTCCCCTGCTCTCATTTCTGTCTTTCCTAAGAAGCTCCCATTAGTGGGAATATTCCGTCCCCAGCTCAAGTGCAGGAGGCATCTCCATGCTCCAGCAGAGTTGTCTATAGGCTTCAGAGCTTCTGATTTCTAATATTGCCTTTGACACTGCCATTCTGTCTGTGCAAGACAATTTTCAAAAGAGACGGGGCACGTCCTGTCTGAGGGGTTTAGAAGAGAAGCTGCGTACTGCCAGCAGCCAGCTGGTAACTGAATACTTTTCACAGTCAAAGATGGTCTGGAGTAGACATTTGATAATTCAGCTGCCTGTCTGTACACCCTGACTCTACAGGTCCTTGGGCCCTGACTACCCACTCTGGATTATCAGAGAGAAATATTAATACAGAGTGCAGAAACACTGTTTTTCGTGCTTATCGATTTGTTCCCCTGTGGATGTCATTTTTCTTAGTATTTTTGTGGCAGCTGGAGCCAATGAGAATAGTCGGGGCGCTTCCTACGGAGAGATCTATTTGACTTCACAAGTCATCTCCATGTCTTATTTGTTCTGTACTTCTTCAGAGAAATTATTTTAGCCACATCATGAAGGCATTCACTGAGATTATAAATTTCAGCAGGGCCAGGGGCCAGAGGAGAAATGCTCTTCCATATACCAGATCCCCAGAATCCACCAGAGATCTGCTTCTCGGCAGTGAGTGCAACGTCAAACAAAAAATAAAGGACTTGTTGAGAAACGACATTGCTGAAGTTCTTTTCACCCCAGTCACTCGTGGCTGCACACACCCAGCTGCTGCTGTTGGGAGTGCCTCCAGACAGAGCCGATGATGCAAAGCATTTTTCAAGTGTTTGCACAATGAAGAATTGCCATCATAGGGTCAGGAGCAACTGTTTTCAGAAAGTAAATATTGTGCATTTCTATGTTAGATAATAGCTAAGGGCAGCACGCGCTGTAGCTGGAGCCTGAAGGGAAAGCATGGCAGTGAGTGGAAAGAGATATTCTTGTCTCCTGAATCAGAATGAGACTTCTGCTGTGTGGTTCCAGTAATTCTTTCCCTTTCATCCGTTACTACTGGCTGCAATGCATCACGCTTAATTTTTCAGAGATGTAAAATTAAATCAGAAAGGAGGAGAGCAGCAAAAGGTTCAGTGAATTGGAGAAAGAGTAATAATTTTGTATCTGACTCATCTTCAAACCATTCCATCAGATCAAAAATAGCTCAACTCCTCTTCAAAGAGAAATGCCAGCAACAGCATCCCAGCGGTTTCACAATGCTTACAGTTTAGCAGCTCTGGTCAAGACTTCTGCGTTGCTCCATGTGGCAGGAACAGCCTTCTTTAGCTGCACTGGTATTAATGCAGATACAATAACTCTTCTGCCTGTTATCTGATAACACTTTTTGACTGTTTCACTACTGCTGTTCTCATACCTTTCCACTGCAGTATGTTACTTACATAAAGGATTAACACTTACCTGGCATATTGTATCCGCAAAAGGTTTTAGTAGGTCTTAATTAGTAGTTCTTGGAGCATATTACGAGGTCATTTCTTAATAGAAAGGAGAACAGCAAGTTTAGTATTTCAGTGTCCCACTGGTATTCCTGTGGGCTCTATTTGATGCTCAGAGTACTTTTTGAACAGATGTTTGGTCAGTCATGTCTTTTGAGGAGTTTGGGGATGGACTACTGCAAAAGGACAATATAGTTTAAAGACGTACCACCATGCAATGGTGTTTCTAAAATGACAGAATGGCTTCCAAAGAACTTTTGGCCTGCTGGTGACAAATTTTATATGCCTTCCTCCCACTAGCTGAATGGCAGGAAACTATCTGATGTTTCTTGTCTTCTTGGCAAGGTATCAGATAGTCTGCATGAGGCTCTAGGAGTGAAACATCTATAATGAAGGCCACAGAAAACAGGGATAAGGGCATATAATAAGCTGAGGTGAGCTGAACATGGAGCTAAGTTGGTAGTACTAACGTTTGTTACATTGCACAGTGTTACTCTAAGCAAAAAGTGGAATTTATACTTCCAGTGAATGAGACTGGAGGTCATGTAGATTTTAAATGGTTAACTTGAAGAAGTGATGGAACCCATCTAGAATAGGACAAAGGCAGCATCCTTCCTTCTCCTCAAGACTGGCTTGACTGCTAACAGATTTGCAGCACAACTGAAGTCCTTGTTTTGCCTTCTGATAACTAACTTCATTAGGAATCAGAATATCTTTTGCCTGTTGCAACTCCTTTGAAGTCAACAGATTTGCATGCAAGAGTTTGGAGCAGAGGCTGGCGTGCTGTTGCCGGTTCTTTTTGCATGCCTCTAGGTGGGTGAGACAGGAGGGTTGTTTCGCATGGAGGGAGAATTAAGGTTGGTGAGCAGATCCAGCTTGTGTAATTCATCTGAATAACTCCATGCATCTGTATTGTGCTACCTGAGTTGTAAGCTCCATTGCGTAGATAAGATTTTGTCTGTGACTTCAGCTCCTAGGCAGTATGTCACTGCAAGGGCTACCATAATTAAATGCTGATGAAGACAATTGGGCAAATGTGTGCTCTGTTTCAGAATATCATCTTTCAGCTACAACTCAGGTGGGGTTTTGTACACGCAGCAGTAGGTGTGATAGCTTAACAGAGATGACAAAACAAACTGGAAACATTTATTATTCTGTGAGCACAACTACATGCTATGTATCATGTTTCTTAGAGATACCAGTGCAAGTATATGAATGTATTAATGGTACTGTCATTAATACTATTTGTATTTTAATAGTACCTAACTCCCAAAGTATGTCCCAGGTCCCATTAGGGATGACTGAATGGAATAACAACTAGTTTTGGTGCCTTCACAGTCAAGGCAGGTACGTTTATAGTCTGTTGTTTATAGTCAGCTGTTTATAGTCTATAGCATCAGTCCAGGTCTTTCCGAAGCGTTATATTCACAGTGTTTTTGACAAAAAAACCAACTTTGCAATGGGAACTTTCATTCTGATTTTACCTCCTTCAGGCAGTATTACCAAATCAGGGTTGTGACCCTGTAAGATGCACGTGAGTCAACCTTGAGATCCATACAGTTGAAGTTCTGAGTGCAGACTCAAAGTGCAAAGACTCAGCTGACTTGTGCGACAGAGAAGCCTTATGGAATATCTCACATCTTGTTCTATAATCTGAAGATACATGAAGTGAGTTTCCAGGGCTTGTTTGCTGGAGGTTGAGCAGAAGGAAAGATCCCGACATCCTAGCCTGTTACTTTGTTTCACCATAGATTTATTAGCAGTTATAAAAAATGTTCTATAAGTCATGACATATTTGTTTGTTCAAAACTGCATTGCAATGTGAATTACATGCCAGTGAAAATACAGAATAATTTTCCCTGTTTACAGAACCACAGCTGTACGATGTAGACCTCAATTTCCCCGAAGTCTGTGTTACTTATTTAAAGCTTCAGTTTTGACCTAGATCCAGTTCTAATTTCTGAAAGCTACATAAAGTTCTGACTTGCAGCAATTTTCTTCTTAAGGTCATTAATGTATATATATGTAAAACTGAGAATTCCAGCCTCTTATCACATGACCTATATAAAATTTTCAAGAAGAGTCATTGTTTCTACATAAAGATATGCACAGTATATTGCAGGGAAAAAAAAAGTGTGATCCATATATATTTCTTATTAACTGCCTTAATTTGACTTCTCTGGTTTTATAGGCAGCATTGTCAGGGGAATTAATTGCATCAGAGTCAATGGAGAGAAAAATCAAGAAAGAATTCAACTCACAACAAATTAAGCTTTAATACTTAAAGTTGTCATGTGTATCAAAGGCTGTTGAAAGTCATGTTGCTGGGAATAACTAGGGGGCTTGTTAATGCAGCCATGATCATCTTTCTGACAGAAGCTCACTTTTGGGAAATGCAATATGAAATTTTCCTTAAGTTCTCATCTCATTCCCATGCTGTGTTTATTTTACTCCTAGTGTGCTTCCTCTTTAATTTCTCAGTTAGGAGCTCATTTTTCAGCGTCTGCAAAACTATATGATGAAGTTTGAAAGGAGCCTTAAGGGAATGCATATTATATCTTCTTTTCCTGATTTTGGGCATGGTGGTTTCCTCAACTAATTCGAGTTGAGTCCCTTGTTATAAATAAGGTCATATCGTACGCACAGTCACAACACAAGGCAGATCCCGAATTTCTGCTTCTTCTATTTCCATTTTGAAAGACACTGTTTTCTTCCTAGCACATCCTTTTTCAGGAGAGTACGCCCTAAGTGGGTGTATTTCTTCCTTTCCAGTAATCTCTACGAAATCTTATCAGCCTCTTAGGGGCTTCATTCTGGTAATCGCCGGAACTGCTATTGAAGTCTGTGGCAGTTAAAAAAAGTGCAAAATCAAAGAGGTATTCTGCTGGCAGCTTAAAGGCTTACAGAATTTGTAGCACTGATGTCCGCATTGTTTCTCTGGGATTTTATATGCATTCTTATGTATGTCTATCACATGCAAATCATTCTGTGGAATTCCTTTTCCATCCTTCCTCAAAACTTCTTTTAAGATTGGGAAGGAGCCCGAGTTCTTTTGCCAATTGTAGTAACGTGAAGCAAAATGCAAAGGCGTATCAATAATAATGCAGTAGGCAGAACACATGAATGCCTGTTCTACTTCAAGTCTGTTTGACTACGTCTCATTGATGCTAGGATCGCTGTACACTGGTCACGCAGAAAACAATCTGACTCAGTGTAACAGTCTCTTTCTTTTCCAGAGTGGTGTAACTAAACATGACTGTAAATGATAGCTATTCCCAGTATTTCCTGGGCCAGATGATGGATTGTACGCAAAATTACATACACAAAATGCATGACCAATTGCATACTTTAATTTGTAATTATCACAAGTGCATATGCTCATTGCTTGCTATGCAGTAGTGGTAAAATGAAAAAAAATGGTTCCCATTTTTGTTGTCCATACATTTGCAGTGTACAACAACTAGTTTCTTGGTCCTCCAAATGTGATGAATAGTCTTTCTTTATGTGAATGATCTATATATCTATAAACCATTAAATGCAAGATTCTTTCAACATAGAATCAAGAAATCCATAAATTATTATGTACCTGCTGTCTTCCAAATGGTGACCTTCATATTTGTGTCTTATTTAGTTTTTAGCCTCTTTAACAGTGCACTGAGCATTGCGTTTCCATCGTACAGCACTAAGCATACTTTCTCTGATATTCTGTAATGTCTTGCAGTTCTGTGCAGCAGTACAAAACTGTGCTTAAAGGAAGCAAATACCCAGAGCCATCTGGAAAAATACTTAATTTCTCAGTGGTGGACAAAACTGTATTTCAGACAAGGACAGGAATGGCAGAGCAGGAAAGCAGTTAGAGCACGTATGGGAAGCAATATCCACTGGCAAGCTAAACCAATCTGTGGCAAAGCTCCTGTGTGTTTCTCACTCAGACTTTAACTGCAAGGAGAACTGTCTACATTAATTGACCCACTTGCATAAGTGCCACAGCACCACAGCACCAGACCCTACGAAGATGGGGCCTGAGTTCAGGCTTTAACCGGTGCTGCTGAGATCTCTGTAGGAGTCATTGGCAGGTGCTGGTGGGGCACAGACAGGATCTCCTGCCTTTCAGTGATCATCGTGATGTTCTAGAGACCTTCCTTCTCCACTTTCTCTCCTATTAGCACCTCCTCTACAGGCCGAGGCTCCCAGTAGATGAGACCAGGAATCCTCAGTGTGGATATTTCTCTCCAGTGGGTCTGCCCACGCGGGGAATCTAGAGCAGCATGGAGAATGCTACTAGACTGTTGCCAGGCTTGTGTTTGCCAGCTGGAGCAAAGCACATTGCAGCAAGGACACGTGTACAAACCCATTCCCAGTGGTGGGACCCGCTAATTGTTCAGCACTGCCAGTGAAGAGAAGAGCTCTTGTAACATTTCTGATTTCCAACAACTGTCATCAGTTGAGGAAGAATCAGACATGATACACTGATGTTTCTGCTTGTGCACAAAGAGCAATGGGAGATTTTCATATAAGACAGGAGTATTTCACATATGTAGGAATATAATACAAGTTGTGTTAATTTGCTTGATAAAAATAACATTTTCTGTTACCTGCATTCAGTGATTCAGCATTTTTGAGGCACGTCTTTGACAAAAATAAATGTGTCTAGAGGTTTGTGTGGGATGAAGATTATATTTGGCTTGAATTAAAAAGTGGTCCGTACTGTGTTGGATGGTTAAGCTGTAAAATTTAACCAATGAAAGGGTAAAAGTGATAATCTTGCTTTTACCAGCTCAGCAGGAAACAGAGCAGGTGCAAGCCACGTTTAATCCATGACCCCCGGGAAATGGCAATGTTAATTTCTGTTGTCTTCCTGTGCCAGATGCCAGGCTCTCTGAATTTCTAATTGAGAGCACCAGCTAGAAAGACTGATAAGGCACAACTGAGCACCTGGGTTGCATCAAAATGAGAATAGCTCTGTTAACTGCTGCTTATTGTACCATCCCACTGTAGGCAACACCTGTGGTATGACTTTATAAATAGATAACCTGCGCTGTGTTCACACAAGGTTAATTCAGAAGTTGTCAGCTTGGTAGGCAGCTTTCCAGCCGCGTGCTGATGACACATGCTCGTAACACAAGAGGAAATCATGCTTTTCTTTAATGTTTATATGGTCCATTATGACAGAAAGTTGTTTATTTTTTTCCCTTACCTTTCAAATTCCTAGACTGCTTCTCCTTTAAAAGTAAGTTTTGAGTCAACATGATTTTAACATTTTGTAATGTCTTGGAGTAGGTATGTCACCTGCCATGGTCTAAAAACATGTGGATGATCAAAATTACTTAGCACTAGTAGCATGCCCTTGCAGAGGAATTAAAATTTTGGCAAAGGTGCTGTTAACTGTTTTCTCATTTAGTTTAATCTCTTATTATGTTTTTGTCTTAATTTACAGTGATAGTCACTGTATCCCATGGAGTTTACAGCACTGAAACAACACATCCTTTTGGTATTGTGTACAGATCTGAATAAGAGAGCCTCTTGCTGAAAATCATAGAATCATAGAATGGTTTGGGTTGGAAGGGATCTTCAAAGCCCACCCAGTCCAACCCCCCTGCAAGGAGCAGGGACATCTCCAACCAGATCAGGTTGCTCAGAGCCCCGTCCAACCTGGCCTTGAATGTTTCCAGGGATGGGGCATCCACCATCTCTCTGGGCAACCTGGGCCAGTGTTCTACAACTCTCCTTGTGAAATTTTTTTTCCTAATATCCAATCTAAATCTACCTCCCTTTATTTTAAACCCATTACCCCTCATCCTGTCACAACAGGCCCTTCTGAACAGCCTCTCCCCATCCTTCCTGTAGGCCCCCTTTAGGCACTGGAACACCACTATCAGGTCTCCCCGGAGCCTCCTCTTCTGAACAGCTGAACAGCTCCAACTCTCTCAGCCTGTCCTCACAGGAAAGGTGCTCCAGCCCTCTGATCATCTTCGTGGCCTCCTCTGGACCCTCTCCAACTGGTCCATGTCCTTCTTATGCTGGGGGCTCCAGAACTGGACACAGTACTCCAGGTGGGGTCTCACCAGAGCAGAGTAGAGGAATTTTATTAGCTTTGGATCTTTAGATTGAATTTCCTTTATGTTCAAATAATTTACATTTGGAAATTATGAAGAGAAAAATGCAACTGTCACTCACCACTTCTTCCTAATTACTCGGTGTATATAGAGGTTGATTCATGAGATTCGTAGCTAGCAATTTATTATCATTAACCCCGGTACTGTTCAGAAATAATTTAGATTCTGTGTTTTCTGATATACCATAAACATCCTACTAAGGTATACTTATTTGTTTCTACATTACTTTGATAGCAAAATAAAACACCAGTTCGCCATAAAGATAAATGCATTTTTTATCTGGAAGAATTTTTCCTTTCCTCGTTTGGAGAAGAAAATTATAACTACTGACATTTATAGAATGAAATTAGATGTCAAAGTTTTGAAAGGTAGCAAAGAGGTTATTTTGAAAAAATGGCTTTTGTGCTTGGGTAGCTACTGCTCAGACAAGATGGGATAATCCCCTGGATTTTCATAGAGTTCATTAGTAAAAGTATGAGACCTATTTTTGCATATACTGGCACGCACGAGTAACGTCAATCACATAAGCAGCCCAGCTCCCTTGTACGATATCACCAAAATAATATAGTGCAGAATGTAGGGACATGCAATACTCCTATGGTGTAACGAGGGGGAAAGAATGTCCCGCATGGCGAGTTGAGCTGATGAAGTTGTTAGTATTGGAGATGCAAAAACATTGCTTAAATTGTCACTATCTTTTTATCTGTCTGCATTTTATAATCTTGCTAGCAAAGCAACTTCACCTGTAAGTCTCCAAACTTTTACATAATTTTGTAAACTTGTTTCTGTTGGAATGGTTTTATTAAAAAGATGAGGAAGGGATTGTGGCAGATAGCAGGCCTTTGATTCTTGGGTGATCTGTAGACTCTCAGACTGCACGCATAAAGGAAAATCAGCTACATATTTCAGATCTGTTTGGTTTTTGTAAGTAACCAGTTAAAATTAATAAGTAAACTTCTAAAATGTTGTCCTTAATAGTGACAAGGTTTTTTAAAATGCATCTGTGATTTGGTTTTAGTGAGTTGTTCCTTGTCTGCGGCATAAGCTTTGCTCATTGGTTTTCAATGCTTTGTAACAAATTTTCATTGACGTATTTTACATTGCTCTCTGTTCTCATTAGCAAATAGTGCAGAAATTTATGTCCAATTACTACCTTCAATAAATTGTTCTTGTTCTGAATTTTGTCTTTTGAACCTGTAGCTGTCAAAATTAAATGAAAGTATCAAAAATATTGTTTTCCAGTGTACATTTGCTGGATATATTGGTTTGTGCTCCTTGCTTAATTGGCAAGATTCTTCCTGATTCTCCGTAACTTGTCTTGGTTCACCTCAATTCTTCTCTGTCTAATTGATTGAAATCATATTGAAATCTAATCGAATTCGAATTAATTTAATTGAAATTTACTTTAATCACGTTGAAACTTTATGCTCTGAAAGCAACATTCATTCATGTAAGAAGAATAAGTAAGATTGCAAAGCATCCACATTCCAGTAGAAGGTAGATCCTTCCTTCCCTCGCAGTGCTTCAATGAACTGCACCTTTCTTAACATCTGGAATCCTTGTGTTTTTCTTCCAAGTGTGCACTTTAGCGGAAAGCATCAAGAACTCCAGTTGTCTGCAGCTTACTTCTCTGTTTTATTTATCCCTTTCTGTAATCTCACTTCTAGATCCAAGTGCTTCTTTAAAAAATGCCTTTTGGCAGTATGGCAAATTATTCCCAAATTGGGATGAGCTCCCCCCTCATACATACAGTGGTCCTTAGCCTGAAGTCTTTGCCTATGCTTTTACTAAAACTAAGTGTGGAAGCCAATGAGTCTGTTGAAGGGGAATGTAAGTGGTCTAAGATAATTTCTGGTTTAATTTTGGAGCAGTTACTTAGGATCAGGTTATTAAAGATATTTAAAATGAGAGGTGACTGCCTACATATGTAAAAAATTGTCCTTTAATCTTCCCCAAGCTTCAGCGCAATGTTAATGAGAACTAGTACTTGTATGAGGGTTTTTCTTAATTATTTTTTATAAAGTTAGGTATAAAGTGGCACGGAAATGGAAAGCATTACATTAATAGACAGGTTGATCAAGAATACTTTTTTTGATAGGACTCAAAACACAGCTCTGAATAATTCATTCCATTCTTCTCTTTCAACAGGTGACACATTCAAGTGGTGATGTATTATATTTATTAAAATTTAGTGTTAGAATTACTTTTTAGAGAGACATGCAAATCATATTGTATCTTCTGCTCATATGTTTGCCTTCCTTTACTGAAAAAAATTGTGATGAAGAGATTCCTGCTGATGTAGAGATCTGCTCGAGAAACAGATAGTGCTTTTTTTTGGCAACCTTGCGTGAGCAGTTTGCACTAGCAGGATACTTATTTAAACTCAGCTAATTACAGGACCATTCACTGCAGCCTGAAGATTGCTTGTTTTCCAGGAGGCACTGCTTCTGTAACTTGTAGGTGGTTTTACTGAACCTTTGCACCTAGGCTGAAATGCTGCTGAACTGTTCTTTGCAGGAGTGCTGTTCTTGCCATATTACACCTACAGTGTAAAAACAGATGAGGCCTTGAGCAGTAACACTTGCTTATTTGAGTAGTCTCAGATAGGACAAGTTTTTCAGAGTTGTGAGCAGCTTCCACAACTATTGCCTTAATGAAAGTATTGCATGAGGAAAGGCTGAATTGAAAACTCGTCGTTTAATCTCTTGCGTCTTACTTGGGCTGTTTGTGAGAATATTCTGGTTTGCCTTTTTTTTTTCTTTGACACAAAGAAAATGTATATTTAGACCAGGACTGTATTAGACATTCATTTGGTTAAATAGTTTCTCCCTGTATTCAGTACCGCTTTGCTGCATCTGGAGCAAAATTTAACACAGTTTAGCACACAATTTAGCATTTGCTAAAAATAAAAGGGAGAAGATGGCAAGGAATATCTAATATATCTATGGAAGCTTTACAACAGCTTCTTTACACAGAAGTCATCATTTTGCATTTCCTTTTCTGTTAATGGAAATTATATAGTTAAATCTCCTATACTTTGGAGAGAATAGACACACACACGATTTTTCTCTTAAAATTTTGGTGAACGGTTCCATAGGAAGCTTTAAGATACAGATCTGTCACCACAGGTGTGTCTTTTAGTCCAGCATTAGACAGTTGTCAGTGGCATAAAAACCGTTTTCAAAATTGGCATGAATTGGCATCTTGGCTGGCAACATCATCTGAGAGTAGTATGTGGGGAAAGAAATTTGCCCACTTAAGAGTGTATTTCTCATAAGCCAGGATGGAATACTGTTGAGAAGAAATTTGTACTGATGTTGGCACTTCTTACACATTTTTGAGGGAGTAACTAAATGCCCTTTCACAAAACTTCATTATTTTCATTAACTCAAATGATTCCATAGGATGGTTCAGTGGACTGAAGTGAAATTAATTTGATTTAATAAAGTAAACTTAAATGAACTGAGTAAGATACCTTTACAATTATGATCCATCTTCATATTTTAATGTTAAAACTTCTTCAAAGTACACCTCTTTGAAGTCAAAGTAGGTAGCACCCTTCCAGATCAGGCTCATCAAAATATAGTAGGTATTCCTGAGTCAACAGAAATGAAATTTGTACTAAATTTTCCAGGACATTAGTGGCAGATGCAAATCCAAATAGGAAATATTTCCCAACAGGAATATAAATTATTAATAGGTTTACAAGGAGTAGATGAACAAGAGCTGCTGGATCTTTATTTAACACATTTTAAAATTAATATAAACTGAATTTTCAACCAGTGATTCAAAATATGCCCTGTCATATTTTTCAGGGGTTTGTTTCTCCATGTGCAAGCTTCAGCATTTGTGGGAAGAAGTAAGAGGGTTCTGTTCTAAGCCCATTTTAGAGTGACAGATAGATACTAAGGGGAAAACATTTGACTCAAATAAGCAAATTTGCTTTACTGATTGTTTTAAACCCAGTGTTTTTTTTAGCCAGTTTTCCTTGGCAGCTATATAAAATCATTCTGAATTGCTGTAATATTGGATCTGAGAAAGATGCCTCCAGTTATATAAAAACACTATTAGATCACTTAGGACTGAAAATGGAGGTTAAAATCAGTGATGTTTATTTTGTCTCTATCAGGTGGAGAAGCAAATCACTTTGTTAGATACAAAAAGACAACACTGACAGGGAAAGAAAAGATTATATGTGAAAGGATGAGAGATTTTTCTTTCAGGGGAAGGGAGAGCAGGGTGTGTGTCTCTCAACATTCAGAAATATGTAAACTCATCTTTATGCTTAAAACAATGACCGGGAATAAAGACCTTGGTTCTGTAATCAGCTCTGTTCCTGACGCTCAGTGGTACTCTTGTTTTGTAGTAAGCAAATTGTGACTCTTTTGGGGCTTTATTCACAGTTACATTTTAGGACCTTTAACACCCCTCTGGCAACTTGCTCAGTCTGCTAGACAATATTCCTTCCACACCAATAATGTTATCAAAAATGTTGAAGAAAACCAACTGAAAATAAAACCATCAACATCCTTTAGTTGATCCAATTATCTGTCCCTAAAAAAAAGGTTTTAACACCTCCCACACACAGAACAGCAGCTTCAGTAATTTAGCAATGATAACAGCGCATAATCAAGAAACATGAGGCTGTTATAAGTGGTAATATATCCCATTTTGTGTACAGGAAGAATTTTGTTTAAGTAAATATATTTTCTCTTCAAGTACCTTTTGGATTACTTGGTATTAGGTTGCTCATCCCATTAGTCTCATATAGTCACTATAAATGTTTAACTGCAGAAGTCCTAAATGGGTGAATTGTAACATTCCTAATGATGGCAGATAGGAGATTAGCCTTTGCATCTTTGTTTTTTTTGTGATGTTCATGGTGTATTTGAAGATAGGGAATAACTGTGACTAACATGTAGAACAAAGGGTTGGAAGATTTGGTTATTTAGCTTCCACCAGTGACTAATTCACAGCTAACCTGAAGTGTACCATCATTATAGAACAGTGCACTGACAAGTCCTTTTAATGATAGGCTGCCATAACTTCCCAGATGATATTACAACACGGTGTTTTATCAGCAAATTACATCAAAGGCCTAACGTTCAATTACAATAGGGTAGGTTGGGAAATAAAGCAGTCTGCTGTGTTTAAAATGCAATGAATTGTTTTCACTACTGAAATGAGAACACCCTTGTATTGTAAACCTGCTGACTACAGGTCACTACAAGTGACGTTTTAAACTTTATGATTGTAGCTGCTACAAATCTCAAAATTACTTATGTATGGAATTTGCATTAAGCCCATGAGAGGTCTCAGAAGTACCTTAGACCCTAGACACTACAGTGATACGTACGCTAGATTTGCCCATGTAGTTATGCTACAGAAGTACAGTGGTGTCATTAAAAAACGTGGCTATAATGTCAACCAGGAGACACCTTCACGTGCAGAGCCCCCAGCCCTGATGTCCATACTCAACTGAAGGAGATTTGATAGAGTGAAGAATAAAGGACTAACCTTGAAGTTTCCCCTGGGTATTTATAGAGAAACACCTGGCTGCATGCTTGTCACCAGCATCAGTTTTACCTCAGTACAGAGCTATTTAAATTGAGATAGTGGCTGTTTGTACATGAAAAAAAAAATTAATGTGTTACATATTGCATATCGCATGTCACTGATTTTAAAGGGAAAGGACCACGTTTTGCCTTCCCAGTCCATAAAATCTGCAGATGGCCAGACAGGGAATACTTGGGGACAGTTTATTGGTTTATATTGCTTTTAACAAATAATTCACAATAAGCAGCATAATGCATTAATAATAGTTTATTAAAACAACAAAAGAGATTTTCTTCCATATCATTATTCAAGTAAAACATTTCCTTTGGAAGAAAAAAAAAATTAGAACATTTCAGAGAATATGGGTCATGTGGTAATACAATTAGTGTCTTCAAGCCAGAGAGAAGGGTAGACACAAACTTGGTAAGAGGAAAGTAGTTTGATTTTAAGTACATCCATGTGATAAGACAAAAATTACCCTATAAAAAATTATTAGTGACAGAGAGGGATTTAGGTTCATGTGGTGTCTTCCTGGACATCATGTTCCAAGTACTACTTTAAGCACAGAACTTTCCTTTTCTGAAATCCCAGGGGTGCACTCATACATTTCTTTGGACAATCTGCTCCCAAAGCCATTATATAACCTTGACATAATTAGCCTTTTTGCTAAATTATTTTGAAAATGGAAATCTAGTTTGTTAGTGGTATGGTATTTCCCTATTTCCTCACTGTATAGCGCTTCTGGTTCCTTGGGCTTAACACTTGCATTTATGCTACTTAACACTGTCGCCTCATTTTCATGAGCTCTGAATTCAACAGAATTACAAACCTAAACCTCAGCCAGAATAACCTTTGTTTCTGAACCCCTGTTTGTGCCGTCTCTCCCAGCCTTGGAGGCGCACCGGCCGCAGAGGGGGGTTTGTGCCCATCTCGGTGCCTGACCTGCAGGCCCACAGCCCGGGGAGGTGGCAGCGGCTCTGCGGGAGGGCTGCGGGGCTCTGCTTTTTCCTGTCTCTCCCAGAGCGGGCGCAGAGCGGGGACGGCGGGAGCGCCCCGGGGCCGGTCCCCCAGGCCGAAGCGTGGCCTGGAAGAGCAGGGCACGAGGGCACGGGTTTGGGCCTGTGCTGCTCGGACGCGCCCGCCGTGACTCGGCCGTGCTGGGGGTCCAGGGCGCGGTAAGCGCGGCCTCCGCCAGCTCCCCCCGACAGTGCGCTGCGGGGCGGGGGCGCGCCTGCAGGCGGCGCTGTTCCCGCTCCTCCCGCCTGTTTTGCGCACGGGCTCAGCCAAGCCCCTCCTCCGGCTCCCGCCCTCGGGAACTGCGCCGCCAGCCGGTTGGCGGAGCGCGCCATCAATCCGAGTGTAACTCCGCCCTCCTCCCGCCGCTCGGAGTGCGGTTTGATTGGCAAACGCCCTCTGCTCTTCTCGCGCCGCAGCCGTCGCTCTCCCTAGCTGGCCGTGTGCGGAGCGACTGGCCCATCTGGCTGTCAATCATGGATTAGCCCCGTCCCAGCCAGTAATCCCGCCTCGTGAGCGTGAGGCGGGGGTTGATTGGCGCATTGGGCTATCAATCAGGAACCTGTTCCACCCCCTCCCGGTCAGGTAGCCCGGAAGATGGCGGCGGCAGCGGTGTCCGCAGGGGCTGGTGGGGTTCTGTGAGGGGAAGGAGGCGGCGGGGTCCGATGCCGCGGGTAGCCGCGCCGTGGAGGCGGGGGGCAACGGCTGCCGCGGGGGCTCGCCACAGACGCTGAGAACCTCGAGCCCCCTCGTTCAGCGCCGAGCCTTGGTCCGGGAGCAGAGGGCATGCAGCAGGGCGGGGGGCTCGGCGAGGGTGCCGAGCGGCGGGGGGGCGGCCCGCTGCCCTTCGGACCCCGGCGCCCGCTCGGCCTCGTCCTCCTGCTGTCGCTTCTCGTGGGGAGCGGCGGGGCGGCTCCGCTTCC
>WHYT01014950.1:75230-102470 GCA_009806455.1 Tetrax tetrax | reverse complement strand
AGGGCGGCTCCACAGTGGGGCAGCGGCGGGGGCCTGGGCGAGAGGTGCCTGCGGTTGGGGGGCGCGGGGCTCTGGAGGCGCGGTGGTGGTGCTGGAGCGAGGGGACTGCGGGTTTGCGAAGCCCCGTCCCTCCCCCGTGCTGCGGGCAGGGCTCCGCGCCGCGCCGGGCGCGCTCCCCTCGGCGAAGCGTCGGGAAGGGCACGGCGGGTGGATGGATGGGGCTCCCGGCACGGCGGGTGGATGGATGGGGCTCCCGGCACGGCGGGCCGTGGCGGTTGTGCCCGTAGCAGTGGGCCATATCCCGCTGCAGGTGTCTCGGTCTCTTTACGTGGAAATACGTGCTCGTTCTCTCCGTGTGTTGACCCGCATACGTTCTTTCTGTAGTGGCTACCGTTCTAACCTGTGCAGACCTCAGCGTGATTTTTCTTTTTCTTATTTTGCCTGTGAATCACCGAGACTCCCGTTCCTGGGTGGAGGCTCTTCAGGGCTGACAGCGCTTCCCTCCTTTCCGGTCAGATTAGTCGGATTCCCCCCCGCCCCGCCTCGGCCCAGTCTCTCTAAATAGTCATGTAGTTCACATTTATTTGTCTCCTATGTTAGGTAACACTAACTTCCTTCGATTTTCCTGCTTATTTTCCTGTTTATCTTAAACACACAAACTGGAAAATAGGTCCTCTTAATCGTATGAGTTACTGAGATTTATTAGTACTGACAGGTAACGACCATCTCTGATTCAGGTGGGGGGTTTTTTGTGTTTAATTGGGACTTGCAAACATAACGTTGTATCAGGACTGAATTTTGTTATGTTTGGTTTGAAAGTGTTCTGGGATTCATTTCTAACCATGAGGAGTTGAACAGCTGAAGTAGACAATATGTTCAGAGAGGAGGAGGAGCAGTAGGGAGGGAGAGATCTGAAGCACAGAGATTAGGTAATTTGGCTGCTGTTCCACAGAAAGCATCAAAACTGGGAATGGAACCCATATTTCCTTTATTTTTGGACCTATGCTTCCTTCCTAGCTTTTTTTCTTCCCAAGAACATTTCTGAACTGTTCATAAGTTACTCCCTCCATCAGCCTTCTTTGACATCTTTCTTACTTTCTATAAAAGTAAATGTCTCAAAAACATAAAACTGCCAGTCAAATCTGTATTTTCTTTGTATTGTATATGTTGTCTTTGGATCTAATTTTAGACCAAGGTATGTATACATGGGATGTTATCTATAGTTTAGTGAACTGTGCCAAATCCTGTCATGGAAAACCCAGTGAACTCTAGGAAATGAAACTGCTTCTTTCTACTGTATTTTTGCCCATGTAGTAAGAAGCAATACATTTACGTTATTTTATTGACAGATGTTTAGTATTTAAACCTTCAAGGCCTCAAGAGGAACCTTTTTGAGTTTCATTGGCATCACTTTTGCTGGGAAGACTTCCTACTGAATGAAATAATGTGCCCAAATGGGTTTGCGTGCGGCAGATTCTTACTCTGCAGTGTGTCCTGTATTAGAAAGCTATAAGGACTTTTTTTCCTTTTGTGGAATAACTTACTAATGAATGACAAGGAGACTGTTTTGTCTTGAGCCTTCTGTGTCATACTAGGGAAATTTTATAACCTATCTAGAAGACAAACCTGTGACTTTATTTTGGTGGGTTAAGATTCATGAGTTGTGTTTAAAACCATCTCCATACATATTGTGAATTTCCATCTTGTATATCCCATGATAGGTTGTTTTGATTTTCTGTATTGGGACTGGCAAGTGGTGATGTTCTCCATTTTGGACCTTGGTAGTTTTTCCAGTTTACTATAATGCTCCATCTGATACGTATGAGTTATGAACTTGTGAAGAATTTAATGGACTATTCATAAAATAATTAGTAACTGGTTTCAGAATTAGTTCAGGATTCCACAGCTCTTCACCTAGCAAGAAGAGTTGCTTCTTTGACAATGGAGAAACGTTTTGATGTGTATTGCCCTGAGCTTGTTACAGCAAAGGTGGGAATCCATAGAAAAAGGAGGAAAGTGTCTGTAGTTGTTGTAGTGAACTTTGCAGACTGGTTCACAGAATATGCCCATAATAAATTAACTTACCTTAGGGAAGGAAACTGGAAAGCAGGAAGTGGTGACATGCAAGTTCTAGCAAGACTAGATTGGATTCCTTGTTCAAAAATGCTTCATTTTGTGGAACTGCTGTGGAAGTATGCCAGACTGTGTAGCTGGGGAACTGTCAAGTTCCTAGGGCCTTGATCGAGATGAATGGTGCCACTCTTTGTAAGTATGGCTTCGTAGTGTTTGCATTGATGATGTGTCCTAAATTCATCTTGCATTTTTGAGGTTATATTTCTAAACCTTTTTTTTTTTTTTTTTTTCCCCAACAATACTGATATGTACTGTGATAGTTATGAATTTAAGGTTTCACTTTATAGTGGAGGTGAGAGCTGGGGCAGGTCTACTGGGAAGTAGTTCATAGGATGAAGTGCTGTAATTGTTTTGAGATGTGGAGTAGTAGTGATTTTACCTGGATGCATCAGACTAAGATGACTTCCACTTTTAGTACTATCTGACTGAAGTAAGGGCATCTGGGAACTACTCCTTAGCAGCAGTATTTTGCAGCCAAACATAGTGCGTTCTAATCTGACATGTCTGCTTTACTGTGCTAAAGCTTTACATTTACGTCCAGCGTCTTTCTGTTCTTCTGACTTGGGTTTCTGTACTTGACCTCAATTCAGCTGCCTCTCCAAGAAAGCTGAGAATCTGAATTGGGGGATGTGTGTGATGTCAAAGTATTTCTGTCATCTCTGTGCTATTTGAAGTCTTTGGAATACAAAGTAACAGGGACTCAATAATATCCTTATTTTCCTGTAAAACTTGAATAGGTGGCAGCATTTTTAGCAGATTTGTTCAGTTTTGCATTTGTGATGAATTACGTAGTCTATTCGGTTGAATTTACGCAGCTGGACTGGTGCCTACACGCCTTCTTGGTTTGTGCTAAGAACCTCAGTCTTGGGACTTCCCTCCTGGACCAGTTGAATGTCATGACACTGAGTCCTTGCTGATGAGCTTGGTCATGTACAATCCAGGAAAAGACACTTGGAAGTGGGTGTGTAGTATCCAGAGACATCCATCTAGAGTAGCTAGATATTCATGCAGCTGTAGCTAGTAAGGTCAGCTGGCCATGATGACAAGTTAAAACTTTGAGATTAAGTCACTGTTTTTTATTTGTTAAGATGAGTTCTGTAGCATGTATATACTCTTGGGAAAATGGTTGCTTTTGAATTGGTTTGGCGTGATGTTTCACTTGGAGTTCTGTCTGACTGCGGCCCAATTGTGGTTGTGGCCTGTGGCTTGGTACAATGTAAAATGTATGTGACACCTACATGTAATAAGAAAAGCAATTTTCTAAGCATATGCAAGTTAGCGACTCAGATCTCTTGAAGTTAAGAAAAACCTTGCTTGTGAAGTGGAGATTTTTAATTAGTGGTATATATGTTCTTGGGACTGGTCTATCTTTCTTCCCCTTTCAAGCACTAAACTTGTTTACTTCTTCCTATATTTCTCTTTCTACCTTCTGTCCCAGACGCCTAATAATTGTAGAACTAGAGCTGGTAAGTTGTCTTTTATCTTTTGTTTCTATCTGTGAGTTTGACGCTGAGGTAAGAAGCCAAGCCTACCTCTTTGGCCTGCAGGGACGTTCGTGCGAGGCTTTGTTTGCAGACTTGGTCTACTTTCTCTGCCTCTGCCTGTGAAGTGTCTGGACTTCGCTACAGCTAAATCAGTCTTTACGGGAGGAGGTAATTTTCTGAGGTTCTTTCTCACATCTTGAATGCTTGGGTGTATTTGATAATTCCTTGGATATCGTTGCAGCATATTAAGATGGCACTGATCAGAGGCAGTCTAAAGGTATGTTGTCATTGCATCATTGGTTTGAAAGGGCCCTTCAGTTCGTGTTCGTTTTGCCCCAGATCCTGTATAATAAAAGGAGATTGTATTCTGTATGAAAAGCACAGAAGACAAAGTTATATTTTGGGGGGCTACTGAACAACTGTCAGGCAAAGTAGAGTAGAAATAATTTTCTGGACATGTGCTGTGGTTTGGTTTCAGTCACTATCCACACCTGGTTTACCTGTGCAGGATAAAGGAACCCTCGGTCAGCGTAATGCCAGAGGCTGCAAAAATTGTAGTTCTCTGCTTCAGAGCTTATGCTCCAGTCCTGCTGCAGATGGACAGCACATGGAGTACTTGAGTCTTTCTTAGATTTTACTTTGGGTCTGCCTTTCTATTTGGTGTGCACATCTAGTATATGGAGCTTGATGTGGTTCTGGATACAATTTGCAATAGCTCCAGTGCTTTTATTGCTCTGTATGAACTCTTCGTTTTCATTGTGCTGCTGTTATGAAGAGTTTTGAGCAACATCAGTGATACTGGAAACAATTTGTAGGTACTTTTATAATCAGAAATGTACAAAGTGTGTCAGGACAGCTGTTTCAGTCTAAATGCATAGTTTAAGCTCAACGTGTGGCAAGTATTGTGCCCCATAGCTTAGGGAAGGTGATGGTGTGAAGCAAGTTCTGTCAGTGAATTGTCTTCTGAAGGGTTTTTGTATGGTACAAAGTAACACCTTGTTCAGTGCTACTACACTTACAAAAGATTCCTTAGTGGTAAGGAAAGATCACTCCAGTGACTTATCAGTGACATGACTTTTTTTAGGACTACCTTTGCACCCTGAGACTGCTTTGGTATGAAAGAGGTGTAAACAGTTTTAACAGTAGACTTCTCAGTGCAGGCTTTTAAGCTTTCAGCCTGTAGACCAGATCCAGTTCTCCAAAATCAGTCAGTCATCTTATGGCCTGTTCTTCTGAGGGATTCTTCAGCTATGAATAGGGATGAGAAATACAGCTGAATAAACTCTTCTAGCAAAATAGTGCTGCTTTCTTTCTTTCCCACATTTCCTAACCCAGTCATACATCAGAGTTGGAAATGCATCTACTGTAAAATCAAGATTCTATAAAATCTCATCACATGAAGGTTGTGTGTATGGATTCGTTTCACCTGAACAGAAATACACTGGTTTTGAAGAAACTAATTTATCTTAATAGGTTATATTCCTGTCAAATGGCGGGAGAAAGATATGCTGATGGTTTAGTTTTCATGCTGCAGGTACTTCTGATGGTTTGAGATACCATCATCTCCTACTTCTTTAAATGATTGTTGTCTACCCTGTTTAAAAAGAAAAAAAAAAAAAAATCTAAAACCCCTGTGGCTCACTGTTGGAGAAATGGTGTAGCAGATGAAAACATACTGTACTTGAGCAGCAGTTAATTGTCAAAACCAAAATCTAGCAGTATAGAATAAAGTGTACTCTGTGGAATTTTATATATGTGTGTATATATATACATGCACACATTTAAGAATCATGTGGTACCTTTACAAGAGAATGGTGTTACCCAGATTTTCCAGACACACTGCTATAAAGCCATAGGATACGTAATTATTTAACATGTCTATTTTTTTGCCTTGTCTTAAGACACCTTTGTGCAAACATGAGATTCTGACACTGAAACTTGAAACAGATCTCACTCTGTAAACACTTGAAGTACTAACCTATATTTAGTCCTTATTAAAATTGAGCAGTATGCTATTGTGTGAGTAATTCTTTGATATTACTGGGAAGACATGTAAGGTAATAGGATAAGGACAGAAATGTAAAACTAGCCCCAGCTCACAGCTTTACTGGTTGCTAACTGTTCAGCCAACACAGACCATGGCAGGTGTTCAGAAAAAATGAGGATTGGAGCTGTGTTGTTCTCAGGGTCTACATGAGAATCCGGCGTTGCCCCAGATATTCTTGCCTTAGGATGCGTAACCTGTGCCACCCCTATGTAGAATGTGGACTTAAGCAGCTGTAGAAGCTCATCTGAAGCACACTGTAAAAGTATTTAGGGGCAGCATGGGATAAAATAGTTTGAAAAAGTGTTGAGTGAGATTGCGGGATAGACTTGTATCCTTTCTAAGGACAAATGGGAGGACAGAGGTAATTTGCCAGGAATTGCTGATATAGAGTTACACATCCAGTTGTCATAAGAAGTAGCTAGTATTTCTTCTTGAAAATATTGTAACGTTGCATAGGACGGTAATGATTTCAGGGTCATGTGTCCGCAAAACACATTTAACTATAAAATGGCTTTTGTCACTGGAAAATTATATTCAGAACACAAGGTGGATTGGAGGAATGTGTCAGAGGGGTTTGGTTTTTTTTTTGTTTTTTTTTTTATTGCTCCATGGAGGAAAACTCAGTAGGAAATTGCCACTTGCTGTCTTCATTACCCTTACTTCTGATGATCAGCTCTTGTAAAAAAGAAAAGCCGATCTGTTTTTCAGAAGAATAGTCTGTACGTGTGTATTGGCCTTTCATCCTACCCACCTCCCCCATCAGGGACTTAAATAATAGAGTTTTAGGATAAGATAGGGATTGTGATGGACAAGTTGAGTAGAGGAGTGAAATGTTTCCGTTTCGGTTTAGAATAATATAGTAAGAGTAGCCCATCTGTGATTTTTTTTTTTTTTTCATTTTCTACTTTTTTGTTCCACTTCTGCGAAAGTTTTGTCATCTTACATCTTTCTGAGTGTGAGACTTTGATTTAGGCCACGTAACACAATTCAGATTTAGGTGGGAAATAGTTTTATTGACAAGCTGTTAATTACTGCTGCTTGTAGTCAGAAAGATTAAATACAAATACACACAAGTAACTTGAACAGCTGCAGTTGTAAATCCTTAAGAGGTTTGTTTTTTTTTTGAGACTATATCTGGTAATTAGGATTTTCCATAGTTTTAAGGAAGAAGGGAAAATGAAATCAGGTGATAAAGTGTTTTTATGTAAAGATACATCTGTAATATCCATACTGAAGGTTACTTCTGTTAGTTATGCAAACTTTGCGTTGTCCAGGATAAGGGTAGTAATAATCTCATGAGAAGACAGGCTTTTGAAAGAAGTCTCTACAATTAATAACATTTTCAATAGTTTGTTCCAGATTAGTTTTATTGTTTTAAAACTTTAAACGTGTTTTCTTGAATGTCTATAAGTACAAAGTCAGAAAGCTGAAAAGTTCACTTATAAACTGAGAACCTCATTAACGCCCCTTAAGGAGTGTTATATATGTCTGTTCTTAGAGATTTCCTCAATGAAGGAGCATTTCCAATCTCTGCTTGAAATAGTTTGGGCATTTGGAAACAGTTTTAGATTTCACTAAGGTGCTGGTGGTGTGTTGAGGACGTCAAGACAAAGAAAGTCATCCGAGATCTTGGGAATGTTTCTTCTTCTTGTACTGGTAATGGCCATTGAAATCAAAAGGCTGACTGGAATTTGGAGTGCCTCTCTCCTCCTAAAATTCTCTTCTCTCTCTCTCTTTTTTTTTTTTTTTACAAAAGAATGTCTGAAGTCCAAATAGCACTCCTTGTCTTAAGTTTTTATTTGCTTGTGTTGTTTCTTAGTTGAAGTTGATGGTGATTGCAGGATGAATATTTTAAAGCCTGCTGTAATATAGCATTGCATAGCTAAATGATCACACTGCACACGTTTCTGCTGAAACTTAATCTCAAAAACGATGCTCCTTTTTGGCTCAATAGTTAAGTGGAGCAGAACAGGAAAAAATTAAGATGACTGGAACACAGTAACTATTGGAATGTGCCCTTGAAGGGTTTTTTTTTGTGGGTGAAATACAGGAGTTGCAGTGCATGGTGTGCTTTACTTTGTCATAATCAGACATTATACAATAGATGTGTCTAAACTTGTTTTGAATAGGCTTTTGGTTTAGTATTCTACTTGTTACCCATAGCCCTTCAGAGTTTGTAGGCCTGCTTGTATGTGTATTGGTTTTGTGCCCATTAGTAGCAAACCTCTGAAGATTGCATGGAGTAAATAAATGCAGGAGAAACCGTTTGTGAGGAAAAGATAGTGATCTGAATCCGACTTGTGAAGAACTGGGTAGGAGTTGAGAACACTTTCCCACTTAACTGCTAGCATACAAGAGAGTGCCAGCATTATTTAGGAAAGCTGGGATGGCTTTTAAAATCATGTTTATCAAAACCGCTAAAAATTAGGATGTTATTAAACTTTTAAATCTGGTTACATTAAATACCTGTTAAACAGAGTAAGTAAACTGATCAAGTTTATGAAAGTAGCATGGAAGCACCTAGGAACAAAGTTAGATTTGGTCATTCATTAGTATTTTAAAGGCTGCTCTGTTCTGACTTGGTGTTGTAAAGTAACATCTCAGTTCATGATCATATAATTTGAGGGTGTCCAAGAGATAGATTAAGTGACAGCTGTCATGCTAGATTTGTGCTGGAAATAGTCTCAGCTATTAGTGCAGAACTGCCATTTATATAGATACTCTTAAAAGAAAAGAGGCTCTGATGCAGTGAGACTGTTGTCGCATAGCAACTACTGTGCTGAAAGCTTCAAGTCAGATGCTCCCTTGAAGTTCGCTGTGCCCTAATAATGCTTAACTTATCTGGGCCTTGCACGGCCTTTATCGCAGTAGTGAATGTCTCTTATTAGTGTACTCAGTAATGTCGGGCCTGTACGTTTACTTTTCTTTTTTTCACCAAGCTTAGAACTGGGCAGTGTCCTGCATTTTTTTAGCCCAGTTTCATTAAGGTTGAAACCTTAATAACATGATTAATCACATTGAACCAAATTTGAGAGACTCGGAGTTCAAACGTCATGGCCTTTCGTAATGTGGCGGTAGAAGAAGGATGGGCTACCATCCCTCACATGGACAGGCCGTTACATCTGGTCCCGTGTCATTCTGCGTGGTGGCTGTTGCTGGCAAGTGGACGTGGATGGACCATGGCTAGCTGGCATGCCTCTTGCTGCTAATTAATGGTAGCAAAGGAAGCCACAAGTGGATGACGTATGTGGGTATTTGAGAGTACTGTGGGCAGACCGGGAAATTGCACAGAGAAGGAAACCAGTTCTAATGAGAAACAAACTTCTGTTTGCTTAGTTGTTGCATTTGATAGTGAACTATCTTATGAAGAAAGTAGACTTGGAAGAAACTTAGGAAGGTGTAGAGAATCCTGTCCTATATAAATTGCTTTGACATAAACTTTGTATGAAAATGGCATGGTTCAAGTGGTAGAAAAATGTTAGTACATACTGTAGTGTATGTTGTCATGTCTGTGCTTGATCCAGAGAATGCCAGCGTAATATGTCATCATTAGTCTTTCAGTGAGTATGTTCATGTACTTGCCTGCCTACAGTATTTGAGTTCAGGTGTGCTGTGCTCAAATTTAGACTTTAGTGTAAAACTTGCTTATGAAATGTCAGTCTTCAGTGATGCTGAGGAATCTGCGTCAACAGCTGCTAAATACCTACCTTAACCAGGGCTTTAATATGTTTGTGATACCGTGTACTTTTCAGAAGTGGGTAAATAACAGCATAGAATCAGTATCTAACCTATGAGGCTTTGAAAAAAAAAAAACACCTTATTTTCTGTGTTGATAATTAGGACCATCTAGATGCCATTTTGAGATGGAACATTTACTAGTGCAGAGTTCTTTCTGAAGCATGATGTTGTGTTAACCTTGTGGTAACACACACAGTAACACAGACACGCTGCATCTCCTGATTATTTTAATAGGGTAGTGATATAATCCAGACCTCTTCCTCCCACTTAAGCAGTTTGGGTATACCAGGCCAAAGGAGTCTAGACTGCTTGTATTAACTGACAGAAAGCCTTATATTGTTGGCATTTTATAGATAGTGTTTGTTGGATCTGTTTTGCAGTTCTTTTGTAAAGAACAGATTCTGACTTCTGGGTAGATACTATGTTAAATATGGTGGGTTTTTAAACTGAGATAATACACTGAGTAAATTTCTTAAGTTCTCTATCATTATGTTAAGATTCTTGACTTCTGCACTCATTATGAAATTGTGAGTGATATTTATTGGATTTATATAGGTATAGATTGAAATTAATTAAGTTTACAATGTATTTTAACAGTTTTCTTAAATTAAAAAGAAAAAAGTGTTTTCTGTAATGACTATATAAAATGATCCTCTGCGTTTAATTGAATGGTCGTCTTTTTGGTTGCTTTTTCAGTCAGGATCTTATAATAAATAGCTGTCATTCCTTCATACTTTCACAATTTACAAACAAAAAGAGCTATTAAACATCTCCTGTCTTTTTAGTTCAGAGTCATTTTACTAACCTCCAGTCAATTAATCATGGGATGGAAATAGTTGAAAAATGCAGAAGAGGTTATACTGCAGCAGATTTTTTCAGCACTTTGTCAAACACCATTTCCAATACTTAATCAGTGACTTCCATCACTGAATATGTGTTTATGCAAGCTATTAAAATAACTTCACTTACAATAAATTTTAGCCCAATTACACGTTGCCATCATTTTATACTTAATTTTACATTCTTTTTTTAAAGAGAAGTGCAAATTAAAAAATATCACTTATTAATGACTATGTGAGAGACTTCAAAGTTTATCCAAATAGAGATGGATTCTGTAATTCTTAGTTAAGTAGCTCTTACTTTTATGAGTCATCTGAAATGCTGTTCTGTAAGTCTTGCAGAAACTTGCCTATGATAATTGGAATTTTTCTTGTATTAAAGCATCTTTTTACAATCTTATATGTGAAATTTGCCTTGTGCTCTTGTGCTTTTGGAAGTTTAGATTACTTCCATATCTTAATGAACTGTTAACGGTTAGATGCCTTTTCAAAGGTGATCTTTGCTTTCCTTTTCCTTTTGTGCTTTCTCCAGTTAATTACTGTTAATTCACCCACTTTTTTTTCTTGGGAATTATAAAAAATTTGTAAGATTAGGCTTGATACATGTGTGGCTTTCTTTACAGAAGGAATTACATCTGAAATATGTTGTCTTTTTCATATAAAATACTTGAATATGTGTGCAGTGTATCTAACATGCACAATAAATGCAGCTTACGATTGTTAGTGCTCATTGTGTCTCATTTTGAGTTAAATAAACCAGAAAACTGACATAAGACTACCATGAGCTTGATCTGTCCTGGCTGGATTTGCTGTGATAACTTGTAACTTCCCGGGGCATCAAAAATGGGATTGTAACTTGTAGCGGGCATGAGAATGTTCGTGTAAATACGTGTTGTGGTCATGCTGCTCTAGTTGTGGAAGTCCAAGGGCACGGGTGAGAAGTTTGTAGGTAGAGATAACGTCTTGTACTAGACAAGCTAATATAATTACAACAGATGTACTTTTGGGTGCACAAACTCCTTGTCAGATCTTGAAAAGAAGCAGTAAGATTGACAGCAGTGAAGCCATTTTTGAAGAATTGCGCCAAGTTTTAGTAGAGGCTGGACAAAAGGACCGCTAGAAGAAAATACGGTGTTTGGGGCAGGGGAGGGTGCTAATGAGAAGTGATAATGCTCATCTCCTGTGGGGAACAGGAGGACACTGTGAAATTCATGTTAGTCATATGGGTATCAAAAAGGAGACATTGTAGTGTACCATAAACCCCAAATCAATTTGAATAGCAGTCTTTTAAGGCATGCTAGTAATGCGTTCTGTGAGTAATAAAACATGTTCTTGGTGTCTGAGTTCCTAATGTGGTGAAGTGCTTTTTCTTGGCTAACTTTCCCAAATGTGTCCTGTACACTGGATGAAATGTTCTAGGGAGTTTGTGAGTCTTGATCTTCTGCTGGGAGGAATATGGATTGTAGTTGTGGTGATGTTTTCCCAGGGGTGTTTTAGTCAGGGCAAATCTGATCTGTTCTGTAGCTGGTCTGTGAGTTGGCTTCTCATTTCGTTGAAGTTGGTGGTGAAGGTGAGGAACTTGTCTGGAAATTAGGCGGGATGGTTTTGGAAAAATGTCTTTAAAATAATAACTGTAATTAGTAATACCTGGTAACATAAATGTTTACCTTTTTGTAGTAAAGCTACCTTTTATTGTTTGGCTTCAGTTAGAAGTTCAAAGGATCTCTTAAATTTTATCTAAAGCTATATTACCTGTGTGTGTGTTACAGTAATTTAGCTAATGACTTCAGAACATGCTTATATTTGTGGTTTAGATAATTTTCAGTCTACTTAGTAAGGTTACTGAACATCTGAAGGAATAAACATGAATCAGGTTTTAGCTTCCGCTTTTTTCTTATTGATGCTTACAAATGGAAAAATATATGGGTGTTACATAGAAGACTTGATTTAAATGAACATAAAATGTTCTATTGAGAGCCCTCTTCAGAGATTTTCTTTTTGTCTTCATGATTTTGACTAAAACGTGGTGAGAAGCCTCACATGTTTGATCTGCATTTGAACAATGTGTAATACCTACAAATGCAGTATTGATGCTCTCCAATGAGGTTACAGTGCCAGAGCTATTGTAGAAACTAGAAACAGTATCACTTTTTGAAAACTTTCCTTTTTTTTGTTAACTTTTATTGTTGTATAGCTAATATTCCTACTTGTACAGAAAACGTGATCTTCTGAAAGTATACTAACACTCTTTAAAGCAGTATTTTGATTATGTCAATTTACTCTTTATGTGTAATTAAAATAAGTAAATGTTGTCTAAGCATTCTGTGGAATACGGTGAAAAGCTGTAACTTTTTCTGGAAATATCTTAAATACTTTTTGTAGCTTTTTAAAGGTTTAATAAGTAGGTGGACAAGTTTGTATATCCCTTAACTAGTGATTAGCTTCTGATTTTCTTTATTTTTGAGGCTTCACTTATACTTTACTGTATTGCCAGGCATTCCCATTGACACTCACATGTTCCCATAAAATCCGGTCAGTCCAAGTCACCTGACATTGTTAAGCTTTAACACTGATGTAATATCTAAATATATTCTAATAAGATATGGTCCAACTACTCTTCCAGTCCCTGTGGCAGTACCTGTTTAAAAAGAAACAACAATAACAAACAAACTGTCAAGATGTGTGCTGTGGTCTCCTAGGGAACTACACATCTTTGTTCTTGACTGAAGATGAAAACAGGGATGAAAATAGATTTAATTTCCCTGGCAAAGGCTTAAGATTTTTATGAAATGCCATTTGAGGCTTTTGATCCTGTGTGAGTAATAATAACCTGAGTTAATCATAGAAAATGTGTTGTAAAATGTTTATATATAAAATTTTGGAAAATTATTTTGAAGCATGTTTGCAAAATGGTTAGAGATCACATCTAAAATTCTTGAAATGGAGACAGATCACCTAATGAATGGCAAGAAATAGAAGCTGAGGTGGAGCTGATTAGGTCTATTGCACTTGTGAAAGCAACTTCTATATTTGGCAGACTGTCATGAATGCATTTATTGAAAGAGACAGTACTGCCTTATAGTAATATATTTTAAATTGGTACACAGTTTAAGTGAAAACAACTTCTGGCTGCCTTTTCTCTTAGGAGAGATGTTTTAGCTCGTGGGAAATGACTTAAAAAAGACTAATTTCTAATGTCCATGTTTCGATACCTATATAAGTTTGTCAATCTAAACAGAATCCTGAGGCTTGAGACTATCACTGTTCATCATCTACTGCAGTAAATCATGGGTGGTATGGCCTCTTATCTCGAGTCAAGTAAGTCCAGAACAGTGCAGGCAGGTGGTAGAGCATGGGTATATTTTGCCAGTATGTCTCTGTTCAGTTTCCTCTTATTTTTGATCATACCATCTTTTAAATAAATGCAGATGGATATTATGTTTTGAAGGAATGTCTTAAAATGCTAGACATATTTATGTAATACTACATACATTTTTTATTTCTAGGAGAAGGAGCTACAGCTGAAGTTTCCTTGTCTTTTGTCATTCTATCTATATGTACTCTAGTAGTACTGGTAATACTGCTTGCAAACTGTGTCTCCTGCTGTAAAGACCCTGAGATAGATTTCAAGGTAAGCATCTGGAGTTACAACTGTGTATACAAGTGATATTCTTAGTTATGTTCTGGTATCCAGAGTACTTGATTTTCTGCAGTTAGTGACACTTCAGTGTCACTGTACATTCTCTCTTCTGAAATAGCCAGCAACCGTAATTCCACATGCTGTGAAGTCTTGCTGCAACCATTTACTTTAAGTACTTGATCCAGGCTGCAAGAAGGATCTTTAATGTCTTTTCAGAATCATTACTAGCTATTAGGATAAGTAGTAAAAGTGTACCCTTGAGACAATTTTGCAATAAAGAACCTTGTTGTAGTTTTTCTGTGAATTCTTTTAATTTGGGGGTTTTTTGGGGTTTTTTGTTTGTTTTTTTTTTTTTTACCTGCTGATAGGGTATAAGACACTCCTATCGAATAAGAATACTGAAGATACATATCTGCTGTAGCAAAACTCTTGAGGAGAAATTTTTGTAATGAGAGAACAGTTACTTTTGGAACATTGGCTATGGGTGTTTCTAAAATGGAGTTTTGCTCTCGTTTCGAAATGGAGATTATTTGGCCTTGGCAGTTCATGGTAATTCATTGAAAGTCAGGGATATAATTTGAAGTTAAAAACCAAAACAAACAAAAAACCCCACCCAAAACCTAAAAAAACTCAAACAAAAAAAAAAAAACCACGCAAAAAAAAACCCCAATCAAGCAAAAAGACCAAAACACCAAAGAAACAAACACTATTCCCCCCCAACCGAAACAAACCTCCTCTTTCTGTTAAAAGCAATACTTGACACTTTAATCTCTTTAAATCAGTAATAAATTGAAAATACGATATAGGAAACTAAAATGGGTCACTATATTTGGAAAAAAGCTAAGCATCCTTAACATTGCTTGTTCAAACCATGAGAAATGTATTAGTGCTAATTTTAAGGCAAAGATAACTTGTTTACTAAGTTGTGTTTGGGTTTGTTATTTTTTTTTGTTTTTTTTTTTTTTGCAGGAATTTGAAGATAACTTTGATGATGAAATAGATTTTACACCTCCAGCAGAAGATACTCCATCTGTTCAGTCTCCAGCAGAAGTATTTACTCTTTCAGTCCCCAATATTGCTTTGCCAACTCCCTCCCAGTTTCCATCTCGTACAGGTAAAATACTGGTTTTAATTAAAAAAAAAGGCAGTTCCAGTGTCAAAATGGAGTGTACCTGGTTATGTTTGACTTCACTGTAACAAACTAATTGTTACCAACTTACGTAAACTGAGGAAATATATTTTGTAGGGTATAAAATAACACTTTTGAAGCAGTATTTAACATTTTAACTTATGACAGGGTGCTGCTATGTGAGTAGCTTAAGAGAATGAAGCTAGCCTAAATAAACCTCTCTAGAGTACTTTCATTATGCCTCTATGGACATAAAGGATTTGAAGTGCTCTAGGATGTCAGTGACTTCTGCTGTTTAGTGGTTTTCTTCATGGCTAAGTTGGCACTGGAGTTCAACCGTTAGCATAAGTGGAAGCAAGAATGAATCTATTACTTGACAGCAATGCTACTGTTTCAGCTGCACCACTTTTTAAATGTCACTGTAGACTTCTCATGCTGTAAATATGATACTGGTAGGACAGGGCATTAGATTTCCTTGTGTCAAAGGTTTTTTGGAATGTGTTCTTTAAAATACAATTTTTATAAAAGGAAACTTAAGCATTTTAAATACTACAGGTATAGCTTAGCATAAAGTAGTTCTCATGTTAAACTCCTTCATGTGTAATTTGTACATGTATTACTTGTGTTGCTTAATCACGTTCAGGGAAGCTTCTAGTAAAATTTCTGTATCTGCAAGTTTAAAGAAGCCGTCAGTGTGCCTTTAATATGAAAGAAATGTTACTCCTCAGTGTTTTTATGAGTGAGGGAAAACTGTGAAAAAAATGCATTTTATCTCAGCTCTTGTATGTTGCCATAATTGTTAAAACTATACTTTCTGTCACTAGAAGTTATTTTGCCGGAAGTATGGCAGTGTACTTGAGTAAGGTACACTGAAAATGTAGTTGTACTGATACAGCCTTCTCTGTGCTTAGGAGCGCATTGACGTATTATACAGCCGTAGCTGTTCCAGTAAAATAACACTGGTGGAAATGTGGTTTGTGGAAATAAAAATGTGGGCTACAAGTCTCAGTCAGACAGGTAGTAATGATGGAAATTTTTTGTGTACATCTATTTCATAGTGTTCCAGTTAGGCAGCGGAGGGATAAACACTACTGAATCTCTTCTGCAATATAGAGCATGCCACTGATGTGTCCATCCTCTGCCCAAGATCTGGGTCTTGTTTCCTATCCTTTCCCTCTCTGGACTCCGTACGTGAAGTATTTTTAGTTAGAAAATGTCCTCCTTCCAGATGGTAGCTACAAGTAGGGCAGTTGGGCTGAAGAATAAAGCAGTCGAGCCCTTTCCCTTGAAATGGTAACTCTGTATAACTATAAATGTTAAGATGTACAAGTAATGAGTGTTGTCTTGGGTTTTCTACTTCCATTTACATAGGAAACTTTTATAAGTAGGTTATTTGTTCTACTCAACTACAGGTATGATACACTTTTATATTGGAAGTAGAACTCAATCTTTTTGCTTTTTTCCTGAATCTGTTAAAAAATTGAAAGTTTACATTCCATAAGGAGGATCACTTTGTTTTTGTAGAGGACGTATACTAGTGTGGTTTAGAAGCTGCGAAAAGTTTCACTTGAGTGCTATTGTCACAACATTACCTTCATATGTTATATATGCCTAATTAGGTTTTGTTGCTTGAGCTGAATGTTTGCATGTAATTGTGAATAAATATTATAGGAGCTTGCATTATTTCCTCAACAGTTGATAACTGGCCATCTCAGTGGTTTGATACATGTTACATTTGTTTTGTTGCGTGTGACAGATGGATCAAAGTCTCAAGTTGCACGTCAGAGTCTAAACTACATCCAGGAAATTGGAAATGGCTGGTTTGGAAAGGTGAGAAGTTATCTTTTAATATTGTACTGCAGTTTGAGCCTTATTCCTAACTGACTAGGCTACTGTATTTCCTTTAAAATAGTACTCGGAGTTAAAAAAAAAGTAATAGCATAAGAAAAACTGAAGTTGAAATTAGATGTTTCCTTCCTTGCAGTTTTTAGCTGTTATCTTTTTCACAGCACTAACCAGTGCTTCTTTAATTTACATACAGTTTCTTACCAGGGATACTTACTAGGTAGACACTTTATTCCTGTGGATTTGAATTAATACATTCCTGTTATTACCAATTCTTTCTATGAAAAAGTCTACTGAAATCTGCTCAGCCTGCATTGATAAAAAGCCAGAAAATCTTTCTTACAGCATGTTTTTAGCTCTTGTTTTTCTTTGCAGGGGAAACTCCAAAATTTTTTACCCTCTAACTAAAGACACAATGGTTACCTCTTTTCAGGTCCTGCTTGGAGAGATCTACACAGGCACTAGTGTAGCAAGGGTAATAGTGAAGGAGTTGAAGGCAAGTGCAGGTCCCAAGGAGCAAGAACAGTTTTTAAGAAATGGAGAACCATACTAGTAAGTAATGTTTCACAACTTGCTTAACTTACACACTTCATACTACTGCATATGATTTCTGGACATTTCTTTTGTTCAGTGTTGCTGACACTACTTGCTCTCCCTTATAACTGAAGGGCTTATCTATTAAAAGTGAAATACATCAATCCAAAGTGAGCAAAAGATGAGTTTGCTTAGAAATAAAATAAACTCTTTGCTTAAATGTGTTTGGTAGTTATTTTTCATGACTGGAAAACACACTTGGTTTGGTTTATCAGATTTTCTTCTGCAGCTGTTTGGAACAAACTTCTGATGTTGCAAACTAACCTTACGGCTGTTTACTTGCCTCTGAGAACTGAGGTTTAACTCCTGTACTTGGCTTTCCTTTCAGAAGCAGGGAAACTGGCAACACTTTGTTATCTGATACAAATTAATTTCTTTAAGGTTCTCTTTTGCAAAAAATTAAATGCAACATAATGATAACAACTAGTTTTGTTCAGGTAGCTTGCAAGGGCACTTGTCCCCCGCCAAATACGGAATTACTCTGACATCAGTGCAGTAGTACTCTACAGTTGAGAAATTATTGATCTGACTGGAAATGCCAATAAACCAGGATTGTTTGATGTTTTCTTCCTCTTGTGTTATGCTTGGAGGATAGACGCTTCTGGGGCTTGAGTCTTTGTATACTAGAAAGGAATTTGATGTATTAAAGGAAGTGTAATTTATTTTCCTGTATTTTGGAATAGTGAGAATTCTCTGAAAAGCTGACTGCCACAAGTTAATGACTATTGTAGGTAACTGCAAAAGAGAGGCATATTGTGGCACTAGATGTGGCTTACCTTGCCTGAATATGCTATGAGTGCTATATGCTGTATGTCGGAGAGCTCTCTCTTCGTAATGCTTTCTAATGTCCTAGTTATATTTGCATTTAGACTTGAATTGTTGGCAATTGTCAGAAGAAGAAATCTCATGCCTTCTGCATTGGCGTACGTGTTTTTGAAGCCATTTAGAAAAAGTAACTGATCTGGCTGGGAACTAACCTGGCTAAAAAAAGGTTTAGCTTTTAGCCAGATCAGTTCCTCAGTATAGTTCACGAACCAGTTGCATGTATTTATTTTTGGTATAAGGGATGGTGGGAGGATGGGCACGACTGTTGTGGCAGTGCTGGCTGTTCTGGTTTTGAGATCCTCTGAGTTTCAGCTACTTCAAGTGATATGCTGCAGCAATACAAAGGAGATCCAAAGGTGCAAATGGAATCTGTATGTTTGGATACTTGCACATTCTGTTCATGCCGCCCCCCTGCCAGTGTTGTGTGTTGAAACTCCTGGTAGGGATTTCAGTGTGTTGTGTTATACTGCAAGTAACATACACTGTGAGCTTTCTGGCTTTAACTGTATTTTTTCACTCCAGCATTCTTCAGCATCCAAATGTTCTTCATTGTGTTGGGCAATGTGTGGAAGCCATTCCTTATCTCCTGGTTTTTGAGTTCTGTGACTTGGTAAGTGCACTTATACAAACAGCAGCAGTTGTTTTTCCATTGGATTAATTTGTATGTGGTGTATTTACTGCCCTACACTCATTAAATGATACTTTTTTTTTTTCTGGGAAGTTTTTTTGAATAACCAGAATCTTGGAAGACAGGCTTTTTGGTTTAGAGAGAGACCACAAGTGTAATTTTCTGTTTATATTCTTTTCAATTCATCATGTGAATTCTAGGTGTTTGTGGAATGTTCTGAAGAGGAAAATAGCTGTTCTTTCTTTGATCATGGTATTACTAGTCTCATTCAGTCTGCCTACATCATGTAACAAGGAGCTTGGAGGGGAAGAAGGTCATAGAAGGAAGCTTTTTACTGCAGTCCAGTATCACATGCACGTGCTCCCAATCACATCCTAATTTTTTTTTTTTTGCTGTCTGTGCAGCCTTAATATGCTTTTACTACCATTTCTATGAAAATGTTAATTGAGGAAGCAGAAAATTTCCTTCCTTCTACCTCCCCTACTCCGAGTGCCCAAACTTTACCCACATGGGCAGCTTTGGGCTAAAATGCATTGGTAGGTTCACTTTCTGAACCAGTAATGAGTGTATTCCAATAGCTAGAATTTCCAGTATCATCCTATTCTCTTCCTGATTCTTTCTGTTACAGTATACTTTTTTCCCTACTCTTACCCTTCTTTTCTTTCCATCTCTTCCCTCACCACCACCACGACCCCGCTCCAAGCAGCTACCTTATTGTGCTTCCGAAACATCAAAAGAAATGCTAAGAGCACAGTGAAGGGTGTTCTTACTGCTTTCTGCTCTGGTGGTAGTGCCACAAAGGCCACTGAAAATGGGAAGGATAGTTGCACAAAAACCTTGCTCAGCCACTGCATTCCTGGGCATGTGTTGGAATTTACATGAATGTTAGGAGAAAGGAGGTGGTATGCATGTGCTTTGTGGAGGTGGTATGCGTGAAACTTTGAACTGTGCCCAATATACACAAAGTCTTCAAAGACAAAAATTTGGATATCCATGGTCTGGAAAGACTTGAATTGCTTTATTGTAGCATAACATGTTATTGAAAAAAAAACAAAAAAAACCCCAACAAAAAACAACAAAAACAACCCAGAACTCCAGGTAGCTGCCTAAACATTGGCTCAATATCTGCTTTTAAAGTTTCTGGTCTAGATATCATTTAAAGCAGTTCCTTTAAAAATCTCAAGACACAAATTAACTCAAAAGTGCATGTATACGTTATTAAAAAATAAATTTCAGAAGTAAGATAATTTGCATTTATAAAACTCAGCAAGATTGTTTGTTTTTATCAGCTTCGCTGCTACGAATTTTCCTTTAAACTCAGGTGCACAAATACAACTCCAGTTGCATCAGTTGCCTCAAGCAATTTAAGTAAGAGTTAACGTGAGCTTTTGAGTTTTCTAGAGAAACATCAGTTAATTTGTGGCCTTAAGTAACTGTATTTTTCATTACTGTTTGTTCAAAATTATTAGCTGTGGTAAATTAATGAGGTAGAAGTGCTGATAAAATCATTCTTTTCTAAACGGAAGAAATGCCTGAACTTTTAAAGTGACTGATCAAAGTCAAATGTTCCATTTTTGCGAAGAATTAAGAAGTAGGTGCCTAAGGTTAACCAGATAATGGTTTCTATAGTTTTTCAGTATGCAGAAATGGAACCTGCTACTCAAATTGGAGGTTCTTTAAAAGGACCGTTGAAAGAGAATTGTATTTTATAGACTCTAACAGATATACATCCAAATATTTAATCAGATTTCATTGCTGCCGTGTTTTTAAGTAGTTATGCTATTTAATCCAACTTTGAATTTGAAGATGGAGTAACTTTTAAAGAGTGCCCTACTTTAAGTATACAAAAAAAAGCACATCCTTGTTTGATGCTTGATGATTAATGCCAGAAATGGTCGTGATCCTTCAGAATAATCTGGAAAGGATTTTACTTAAGGGGATAAAATAGATTTTCACTTTGACTGCGGGCAGTAAGCTTGACAGTCAAAGTGGTAGTTTTATAAATTCAAATGTAATTAGGTAATTTCTTTGGAATGGAAAATAAATGTCTGTGCTGATTTCTATTCCAAGTGAACTAAAATTTGTTTTTAGAAAATTGTATATTATAGTGAGTTAAACATGACTTTCATACTGGAAGTCTGGCTCACTTGAAGAGTTGTTACTTTGAGTATCTCCTAGACATCATAGTATTTTATTCACCGTGCACCCCACACAAATATGTAGGGGCTAGGCAGACAAAACAGTGTTCGTTGGAATAGTTTTATGCAGAGATTGAGGTGAGTGCAGTAGGTTAGCTCAGTATTGCTGTATGTCACTAGTTCTTATTGTAGTCTCAGGGCCTAGTGTGGGGGGTAGCGGTATTGGCGTGAGGGAGAGGAGAGACATGAAGAAGGGAGAAATGTGAAGGAGGGCAGATGACTCCACTTGGAATAGAAGATATGGCTAGATAGCTTTTTTTTTTTTTTTTTAGGAGACAAGTTTTTAGTGGAGTGTCAGTAGGCTGGTATTCTAGAAGCTGCTTTATATCACTGTGACTGGGATGGCGGTTACTTTTATTTTTCAGGCTTTTAGTAAGTGATTTCGAAAGCTGGTAGCTTCTTTTGTACTTTGTCCTGAAATTAGGTGGATTGGGGGATATGAAGGTGCTTCCAAAACTCGCAAGAGTCTGATATGGTCAGAAAGACCATAGAGGCAGACATAGTTGAAGTGGTTCTGGTGTCTGTGGTGACTATATATTGTTTGAATGGGAAGTATGAAAAACATGTTCCTATTTTGCTAGCAGTAAAGCTTTTTTTTTTTTTTTTTTGCTATGGTAAAGCTTTTTATCTTGTGTTACTGGAGTTGTATATACAACAAAGAATAACCTTGTTTAAATCTTAATCACTTAAGTGATTAAGAATTTGAAGGTTAAGAAAAAAGGTGGTAAATGTTCAACTGTGTTCAATAGGAAATTTTAAATGTTTTCAGATGACAAGCTCTTTTGACAATGCAGGCTTCGTTTTGCAAGTTTGGCATATTAAGTAATGAAATATGTGGCTCTTCTAGACTAACACAGTCTAGAGGGTACAGTGGTTGTTTTCTTCATCGTCCTTCAAATTCATAGCCTATCACAGCATGTCTCCCTTTTGCAACTTCTCTTACTAGGATTCATAGCCTTTTTAGGACCACTTGACCTTGTCTTGGCTGCTCAGGCAGCCCTGTTGGATTATCAGTTCCCAGGCTCTTTGGCACTGAAAAGTCTTGATCAGAGGCACTGGAAACTGTAGTGCAGAGACACCGGAGTTAACTGTCATGGTAGCAACACTGAATGTCATGCGGGCTAACTTACTTGTTTTCTTGCCCATGTAAACTACTTATATATTTCTGTTACTTGAGATTGCGTGGTTGTGTATGTAGTAACTGTCTTTACTAGCATTTAGCAAATTACATTATAAAATGTAATCCAAGTTGCTCTATGTCCCTTGCTTTGCAGAGCTGAGCAAGAAGCAAGGGAGGTCAGTTGCGCATAAGTGGTTTAAAGCTTTTAAATCCTAATTTTCCTTTGCCTGTGTTAAACTTGTTTAAAAAATGGTAAATATAAAAATAAATGCTCAAGAAGTTCTTGCTCCCTACCCCATATTAGTTTGCTTAGTATGTTGGTGCAGTCTTCTATGAATAGTTAGCTGTTCACTGTTAAACACTGTAGAATGATGCCAGGTTAAAAATAGTGGTAGCTGGCTTATTAACTTTAATATATTACTCAGCCTTGTGTGGCCAGTGTTTTGTCAGCACAGCAAATCCTCTAATGAATTGACATAATTTATGAGTTAAGGAAAGTTATTCAAATGTGGAAGTAGCATGTATATTGTGAGGCTGATTTGCCTATCAAATTCTTACAGAAATTCTTCAAGTCTTGCAATTCCCTGAGGAGATGAGATCAGCAGGACGCAGCATTTGCCTAGAATGCCCTGTAGCTTGCCTTAGGGATGTTGCTGTTAGTGGAAGCTGCCTCCCTGCAGTGGTTTGTTCTTTGTTTGGGCTTTTTCTAGCTACTGCCACTTGAAAACATTATCTTCAAATCAAGAAAGAATCTTTGCAATGAAAACTTCTTCACCAAAGAGCCCAACAAATCTGTTTAATAACCATAGTCAATATCAATAAAAACAAATAGATACCTCAGTGGTGTGTGGTTTGAAAGAGGGGATGACAGTTATGACAACTTCAGAAATCATGTCTGTTGGGTTTAAAGACTCTTTGTGCTCTCAGAACTCTTCAATATCTCTTGAACTTACATATGCCTAAACAGCTTTCTGAAGGTATAGGTGCTCTATACCATACACTGCTTTCAAGCACTTTGATGGTAGTGACCGCAGATACTTACACGGCGAAGCAGCATTGGAGCTGGGGAGGCAGGGGTAGTATTTTCAGCGTCTAAGAGCTTCAAAAGGGCCAATTATGTGGTATTGTGTGACTTAGCAGGTAGCTTTCTGACTTCATAGAAAGTGCTCACTACACGTAATTTGGTAACCTCTTTACACTTTTAAAACCCTATCATCAATACCTACTGGTTTAAAAAGTCACATCAGCTATTTGTTTGGGTGTTCATGTGAACCAAATGTGGAATTTGCACAAACAAGAAAACTACCAAAGAGTACTGCATGTAAATATGCCCGCGGCTTCTGGCTGTTCCAGAGAAAAAGCATATTAAGCCTTAAAGATGGCTGAACTGATCCTGACTAGAACTGAGAAGGGTGGGAGGAAAGGCGAAACCTAGTTCTTCATGGAGACCCAGGAGAGGAGGGAAGAGGCAGAGTACCAGAGGAAGTTGCAGAGAAAGTGGATGATTATTGATGCATGATTATTGAGCTTTTTATATTTAGATGTCTGAGCAGTGAATTTTGAAGCACTATTTATTCAGATATATATAAACTTTGATAATTACTGTGTTAAAAGGTCTGTCTGATAAAGGACCATTTTGTGACTCATAAAATAGTATGGGAATAGTATTGATGTGTTGCTGTTGTCTGCTTGCAGGCAGGGAAGCATCATAGGATAATTCAGACTAGCAAGGAGCTCAGGAGGTCTCCACTCCAACCTCCTGCTCAAAGCAGTGTCAGCCTGAGGTCAGACCAGATTTCTCAGGGCTTTGTCCAGTTGGATCCTGAGAACATCCAAGGATGGAAACTGTGCAGTCTCTGTGGGCAACCTGTGTTTCTCCTCCAGTATCCTCATGTGGAAAAGTTTTCCTTATACTTAGTCTGAACTTCTTAAGTTTCAACTCATGCCTGTTGTCTCTCATTCTCCCTCCATGCTCCACACTGAACAGCCTGGCTCAGTCTTCTATAACTTCATACATACTGGACAGCTGCTGTCAGGTGCTCCCAAAGACTTCCTTTCTGCAGGCTGGATGAGCCCAGTTCCCTCAGCTTCTGATGGTGAAATGGTCTGACCCTTTGACTGTCTTGGTGGCCCTCTACTGAATTCGTTCCAGTTTGTTGTCTGCCTTGTTTTGGGGCAGCCAATACCGGACACAGAATGAAAATGTGGTCTAAGTGCTGAGTAGAAGGAGATAACTCCTTCCCTTGGTCTGCTGGCTATGGTCCTCTTTATGCAGCCCAGAAAGCTGCTTGCAGTCTTTACTGCCATGGCACATGGGGGTTAATGTTGAGCTTGCTGTCTGCCAAGATCTTCAGGTCCCTTCCTGCAGAGCTGCTGCCTAGCTGGTCAGTCCTCAGCCTGTGTTGTTGCAAGGGGTTTTTCCTTCCCAGGTGCAGGACTTTGCATTTGTCCTTCTGGAGTTTCATAAGGTTGCTGTTGAACCCTTCTTTCAGCCTGTTCAGGTCTCTCTGGATGGCAATCCAGCATTTGAATGTATTCGTAGGTTCCACCCCCCCCACCCCCCGTTTGGTATAGGCAATGTCCTTTTAGAGCAACACAAAAAAAAAAACCCGACTGTTCTATATTTTTAACCTTGATTGTAGCCTAAATTAGAATAGAATGGGAAAATAGAACCAGTATGTATCAAGGTGCTGGATTTAATGCAAGTTGTATTTCCTACAAAAATGTGTGTCTACATGAATTATTTAGTAAACAAGGGATACTACACAGCACTGCTGTTACTAATGCATTTAAAAATTAAAATTCCTTGGTGCATTTGAGGCATCCTAGGAACTTAATCCACCTGGAACAAACCCTAAGTAACCAGTTGCTGTTTTAATGAATGACAATAACGTTGGAGAGTTTGACTTTCTTCAGGTACTTGCTGCCACCTAGAGTCAGTTAAGCTTGGTATTTTGTATTTCCTTTTATTGGTTAGGCTACACAATTGGGAATCTGTGTGTATTATGGGCACTGTTTATTTTGTAGTTCTTTAGAGCTCTGTTCTAGTAAATCTGCTCTGGCAAGGTAGAAAGGGGCGGGGGGGTGTTTATCTATAATGTTTATCCGTATATACATGAGCCAGTATGATACTAAAGCTGCAATTGTAAGGCAGAAGAATCTTTCTTTCAGGAAACATTTTTTTAAAATGTAATTCTGTACAATGCAAATATTTAAATGTTACCTAATAAGTAGCTAAAAATAGGATAAAGAGAACCTAATTAAGGCTTCTACAACATTAAACAGTATTAGAAGTTATGCATGCACTCTCCCAGGGTGCTATAGCTACTTGCAGCCTGAGTGGTACATAAAAAGCAGATGAAGATAGAGTAGCTGCTTGTGTGTACCGTAGAATCTATGCATGTTTTTAAAAAATAAAATGAAGTTGTTTAACATAGCAGTAGTGTTTACTTTTAAGTCCCATTACTTCTTATTTTATTAAATATAAACCTGTCCACCCAGTCACCTCAGCTGTCACTGCACTGTTAGATACTGGTGCACCACACGGACATCTGCTGCTTGGACTAATGGAATGGTAAATGGTCATCCTCAGTTAACCATGTTAAGGAGGAATTAGATGCTTCAGTTATAGCTCCATAACGTACATGAGCACCAGAGGAACAGGAAGTTTAGTGATCTTCAGTCTTTTCTGAACATCAGAGTGCTTTTTAGTCAGTGCAAAGACTCCCTTCTCTGGTCAATCTCAAGACTTGCCTTCTGTCTCCTTCCTGGCCCAGGATTTGGGCAGGTACCGGAGAGCTCAGTATGCTACACTGGTGAAACAGCCAGTGTGATTAATATGTTGTGCCATCTCAATATAAAAATACCCTCTGAAATAATTTACTGAACTTACAGAAAGTCTCTATTTTAAGGAACAAAAATAGAGGGGTGCTAGACTGAAAGTCCAACTGTGAAAGCGTCGGTGATAATGGCATGAGAAACTTGTACTCTCCCTTGCTTGGATTCGCTTACTGTAGTGTTGCTTTTCCTGAATGTTTGACAACTTTCAATTATTTTCTCTCTATTTCAAAGCTGTTCTTTTTTTAGTAATTTATGGAATCTTCTCTGGTCTCATTAATTATGTGGCTGTTGCTCAGCATTGCCTAGGTTCAGTAAAACTGCTGCTGTCCTCTGAACTCTTTGACTGGAGTGTGGTGCATTAAAATGGTTTTTATATCTAAAACTCTGGTGGGCTGGCAATGTCTGAAACCCTTTTCTCTGGTCTCTCGCTTCCATCTGCTTGGAAATTCTAGACAGTCAGCTTTGCTTATTTGGAGCGCTTGAAAACTTATCGCATTTAAAAACAGAAACTCATCAAACTCTGTTTTTTAATAGAAACTATTATTGTATGACAGCTTTTCTACATCAGTCTGATCTAGAATGTTAATTACTAAATTATTTGATTAAAAACCCTTAAAAGGATAATACCATATGCCTTATGACTTCTGTAAGAATTCTCATGAAGACTGGAAATTTGAGATTTTTCTTCATTGAGCAATAATGTGGTTAGTTCATTCTTCATTAAATATTTTTCAGATTCAACCAATGTAGAAGGCTGATAAGTATTTTCAACTTATTTTACAGGGTGACCTAAAAACTTACATCTGCAATGAGCAGGAACATGTTAAAGGAGATTCACAAATAATGCTGCTGCAGAGAATGGCGTGCGAGATTGCTGCTGGACTTGCTGTAATGCATAAACATAATTTTGTGCATAGGTATGCTTTCTGAATAAATTACTTTTAGTTATAATGCGCTCTAAAACTCATGCAGGTATTTCCATGAAAATCTGTGTATATTGAAGATTGTGTTTTAACAAACGTCTGTCTCTAACTTGCGTATCCTAAGTCGGGAAGGTGCGATGCTTGTGAAGGTGCTGATTTAACTGCAGTGGTGTGGTGTTACAGCTCCCACCTGCCTGAAAGCCAGTCACCCACTTCTTAGGTTTGCAGCTTGTAGAACACAACCTACTGCCAAGCCA
>WHYT01014950.1:54068-65413 GCA_009806455.1 Tetrax tetrax | reverse complement strand
AAAAAAAAAAACCCGACTGTTCTATATTTTTAACCTTGATTGTAGCCTAAATTAGAATAGAATGGGAAAATAGAACCAGTATGTATCAAGGTGCTGGATTTAATGCAAGTTGTATTTCCTACAAAAATGTGTGTCTACATGAATTATTTAGTAAACAAGGGATACTACACAGCACTGCTGTTACTAATGCATTTAAAAATTAAAATTCCTTGGTGCATTTGAGGCATCCTAGGAACTTAATCCACCTGGAACAAACCCTAAGTAACCAGTTGCTGTTTTAATGAATGACAATAACGTTGGAGAGTTTGACTTTCTTCAGGTACTTGCTGCCACCTAGAGTCAGTTAAGCTTGGTATTTTGTATTTCCTTTTATTGGTTAGGCTACACAATTGGGAATCTGTGTGTATTATGGGCACTGTTTATTTTGTAGTTCTTTAGAGCTCTGTTCTAGTAAATCTGCTCTGGCAAGGTAGAAAGGGGCGGGGGGGTGTTTATCTATAATGTTTATCCGTATATACATGAGCCAGTATGATACTAAAGCTGCAATTGTAAGGCAGAAGAATCTTTCTTTCAGGAAACATTTTTTTAAAATGTAATTCTGTACAATGCAAATATTTAAATGTTACCTAATAAGTAGCTAAAAATAGGATAAAGAGAACCTAATTAAGGCTTCTACAACATTAAACAGTATTAGAAGTTATGCATGCACTCTCCCAGGGTGCTATAGCTACTTGCAGCCTGAGTGGTACATAAAAAGCAGATGAAGATAGAGTAGCTGCTTGTGTGTACCGTAGAATCTATGCATGTTTTTAAAAAATAAAATGAAGTTGTTTAACATAGCAGTAGTGTTTACTTTTAAGTCCCATTACTTCTTATTTTATTAAATATAAACCTGTCCACCCAGTCACCTCAGCTGTCACTGCACTGTTAGATACTGGTGCACCACACGGACATCTGCTGCTTGGACTAATGGAATGGTAAATGGTCATCCTCAGTTAACCATGTTAAGGAGGAATTAGATGCTTCAGTTATAGCTCCATAACGTACATGAGCACCAGAGGAACAGGAAGTTTAGTGATCTTCAGTCTTTTCTGAACATCAGAGTGCTTTTTAGTCAGTGCAAAGACTCCCTTCTCTGGTCAATCTCAAGACTTGCCTTCTGTCTCCTTCCTGGCCCAGGATTTGGGCAGGTACCGGAGAGCTCAGTATGCTACACTGGTGAAACAGCCAGTGTGATTAATATGTTGTGCCATCTCAATATAAAAATACCCTCTGAAATAATTTACTGAACTTACAGAAAGTCTCTATTTTAAGGAACAAAAATAGAGGGGTGCTAGACTGAAAGTCCAACTGTGAAAGCGTCGGTGATAATGGCATGAGAAACTTGTACTCTCCCTTGCTTGGATTCGCTTACTGTAGTGTTGCTTTTCCTGAATGTTTGACAACTTTCAATTATTTTCTCTCTATTTCAAAGCTGTTCTTTTTTTAGTAATTTATGGAATCTTCTCTGGTCTCATTAATTATGTGGCTGTTGCTCAGCATTGCCTAGGTTCAGTAAAACTGCTGCTGTCCTCTGAACTCTTTGACTGGAGTGTGGTGCATTAAAATGGTTTTTATATCTAAAACTCTGGTGGGCTGGCAATGTCTGAAACCCTTTTCTCTGGTCTCTCGCTTCCATCTGCTTGGAAATTCTAGACAGTCAGCTTTGCTTATTTGGAGCGCTTGAAAACTTATCGCATTTAAAAACAGAAACTCATCAAACTCTGTTTTTTAATAGAAACTATTATTGTATGACAGCTTTTCTACATCAGTCTGATCTAGAATGTTAATTACTAAATTATTTGATTAAAAACCCTTAAAAGGATAATACCATATGCCTTATGACTTCTGTAAGAATTCTCATGAAGACTGGAAATTTGAGATTTTTCTTCATTGAGCAATAATGTGGTTAGTTCATTCTTCATTAAATATTTTTCAGATTCAACCAATGTAGAAGGCTGATAAGTATTTTCAACTTATTTTACAGGGTGACCTAAAAACTTACATCTGCAATGAGCAGGAACATGTTAAAGGAGATTCACAAATAATGCTGCTGCAGAGAATGGCGTGCGAGATTGCTGCTGGACTTGCTGTAATGCATAAACATAATTTTGTGCATAGGTATGCTTTCTGAATAAATTACTTTTAGTTATAATGCGCTCTAAAACTCATGCAGGTATTTCCATGAAAATCTGTGTATATTGAAGATTGTGTTTTAACAAACGTCTGTCTCTAACTTGCGTATCCTAAGTCGGGAAGGTGCGATGCTTGTGAAGGTGCTGATTTAACTGCAGTGGTGTGGTGTTACAGCTCCCACCTGCCTGAAAGCCAGTCACCCACTTCTTAGGTTTGCAGCTTGTAGAACACAACCTACTGCCAAGCCAGTCCAGAAGATGTAGCTGTTAGATTAGTTCTTGGCCAAGTTAGATTTATTTTGTTTATTGGAGGGGGGAGATGTTAGAATTTTGTTAGAATGAATCTTGCCTTCTGTTCCCTTATTACTAAAAGTGGAAAAAAAAAATGCTGCTTTTCTAATGCAGTAAGAGAGAAGCTGACTTTAGCTGAAAAATCTGACTGAAGCAGGTCTTCTCTCACTGTATTATTGTTCATGTAACCCTTAATTTTCAGTATGAAGGTACTCAGCTTTAGAAGAAATCATAATGGGAGAACAATTTTGTTTTAATTGCAGGGGAAATTCTAGATTTCTTTATTTTTAATTAAAGTTAATCAGTTTATACTGAAAGAATGGCAGTAGTAAAAGGCTGGAAAAAATGTATTCATAAAACTAGTTGCTCAAAATATGCCAAAACTTTTTTTTTTTGCTTTAAATGAAAATATGTTAAGGAACTGGAAGACATCTATCTTAGACTTATAATTATTTAAGAGTACTTGCTTCCCAAACATGGCTTACACTACCTTGGGTGTCACAAGGTAGTTTACTTTATTTTGGTTTTACGTTGGGTCAGTCTGTTCTTTGTTGCTGAAGAGATGGTGCAAGTGCTGTTTCTACAAGTTAGGAAGTTGTGCTAGCGGTTCTCAATGCGTATCTTGCTACTTAGAGAAAGCAAAGACCTTGTGTTCAGGGAGAAGCTGAACTTCTTAAAGCGGAGTCTTATAAGGTCCAGGTGTTTGCAACAGCAAAACCCTGAGAAAGCCCTAAAGGCTGGACTCAGCCGGTGGCTGATGGGCAGAACTACTGTTTTAACCTCTTCAGCAGTTCAAGTGACTTGAAGGTAGTCACAACAATTGTACCTGTCGAACTAAGTGATCACTATTTCTTATATTGCAGCAGCAGGGCTTTGTAGGTATTATATTTAACAGTATATTTTCAGTGAAATACAGTTAAACTTGATAAATCATTGTTCTGTGGATCTGCAAGATTCTTATTGTAAATGTTTACTTCTAGCAACACTATCCTGGTGCTGTCAGAGTAAGTGGTAAAGCTCCAGCATCAGTGATTTTGTTGTTAGTGGTAAAATCAAGCAGCCAAAATTTTACTTTCTTTTCCACAATATTTATTTAAATAGTATAAAACCTGTTGGAAAGCTTTGGGGCGTACTTGAGGGTTACAGATGTGTTTCTGAGCTGTGTAGTTCAATGACTGTGGAAAGGAAAACAGTGTCGTCTTTCTTTGAAGTAGGGAAGCTGTGTGGCTTTCAGACCAGTTGTACTTCAGGGATTTTTTTTTTTATTTTTTTTTTTTTTTTTTAAGCCACACAGAAGCAATGGTAGAGTTCTTCCAGTGCAGTTAATTGCCTGGTAGCCTTCTGTGAAGCTGAGAAGCAAAATATTTGAGCAATTAGTCTGCGGAGCTCTTTGCTGTCACAGCCGTTGTTCCATAGTGAGCGTGCAGCTTCATTAAACTTGCATAAATTCCTGAGTTTGCGCAATGGGTTTTCTGAAACAACTTCTTAGTGTTATTACAGCAGCACTACTGGCTAGAAGTACTTGGGGTCGGGCTTGTGGTGGAAACTTACCAGATGTGTTACTTGTCTGATGGTGTTTTTCAGACACTGTAATTCTAGTTCATGTGCAATGTATGGTTTTGTTATTTGGAGGATCTTAACTGTAGGGGTAAGATACTACTAGTTGCTTAGTATCGTATTGTAAATTAAGTATTTAAATCTGATCTGACCTGTTCATAGATTTTGCTTATGACAATTAAAATGCAAGACATGCAATGATAGCTGTTAGGAAAAGAGGGACCCACATCACTCTAGCACGTGAACAGCCTGAGTAATCTACATCAGAGGATTATTAGTAGCATGAAATAATTGCATGTAAGTTCTGAATGTAGTTTGAATGCTTAAGAGTATACTTCAATACTCTAGAGTAGAGACTACATTTTAAACTTTTTTATAAAGGACAGTGTTACAATGTAGGGCGTTTTGTATGAAATCTTTAAATGCAGTTGCCTTGTCACTATGTTTAGTTTTATTTGGATTCCAGAACACAGATTCTGCTTCATTGTGTGGCTCTAAATTGATTCTCTTTTGAAAATGTGGGAGGGCAAATATTTGCCTTGTGGCCACAAGGATATCTTGTCCAGTAAGTTTACTGCGAGGAGAGATTCTGTGTTTATTTTTTTGGAAAGTGATGAGTGTTTGTATAGAACTACGGTGTCTGCAGTATTCCAGTGAGATTTGGATCAGTTGTTGGCTTGTATAGGTTCTAAAACTTCATGAAAATGCAAGCAACAGAAGAACTATATCAACATATAGCTCAGATCAAAATTGTCTTTTTGAAATTAGTATTTCCAGTTACTGTGCCTGGGTTTGCATTATGGATTGGTCTTTTGGAGTGCATGGACTGGTTTAATTTCATCCAAAGAGAATCAGGAAGGTAGCTCCAGGAGCACACTTTTCTTGCACCTAACTTGCTTCAGCCTTCAGTAGGATTTAGGTCTATGGATCGCACCACAGCTGATGCAAATAAAATCACTGAAGTATATGTGCTGTGGATGTTGAATCCCTAGCACTAGTTGTTTTGTATTACTAATCTACTCCTGTTGTGGCCTGCTACTTGCTACTGTAAGTTATAACTGTGCATAACTCCTTGTTGTTTTTCCTGGTTTAGGGTTTTTTTCTAAACTTTGGTTTTTCGTTTGTTAATTTAAGCTGTGGTGTGACTGTTCTAAGAAGTGTCACTTCTGTTAACCTGCTTGTCTTAATTTGCATTGAAGACTTTGTGGATTGGTCTCATGAATAATTTGCTTGCTTTTTCAGTGACTTGGCCTTACGGAATTGCTTCCTTACATCTGATTTAAATGTCAAAGTAGGAGATTATGGTATAGGATTCAGTAGATATAAGGTAAGTTATTCTAGTCATGTGCTGCTTTTTTAAAGGCTTTGGAGCTTCAGATTATAACAAATATAGTTAAAGTTGTACAATGATACAAGATTGTAATTTATTTAAATAATAGACTTTCAAAGTAAAATTGGCAAATAACCATAGCAAGCTCCTGTAACAGAATAGATGATCTTTCTAGAGAGGAGTGGAGTTTGTGCTTGTAGAAAAAAGCTTGTGGTTAAATCTGTCTTTTTTTTTAAGGTCCTATTTACAGTAGTCCTAAAATACGCACAAATTCATTTTAACGTTTTAAGAAAAGAAAAATTAAGTCAAATTTCTTAATGAAAGTGTTCAAAGTATTTAAATATATCAAGAAAGTGAAAAATTCAAGGCATTAATTTGAAAAGTTTTCTGGGTACAAGACCTTAAATAAGAAGCTGGCATTCAGTTTTTCTACTATGCAGTGAACAGTGAATGCCTTTCCTCTATAGCCTTATTTTTTGCTACTTGCGGAAAATAGGATTTTTTTTTTTTAATTCTAGTTTTTTTGCATAGAGATCACATAAAACCATATTAAGGAAAGGACTGTCAGCTTCTGGAAGTTGATCCACTGTTTGTTCAGTCTTTCTGTGTTTTTTTTATCAATAATTTAGGAAGATTATATTGAGACAGATGAGAATAAACTTGTTCCTCTGCGATGGACTGCACCTGAGTTAATAACAAGTTTTCAAGACAGACTGTTATCAGCAGAGCAGAACAAATACAGTAACATATGGTATGTAGTAGGCTTTAAAATAATTTCAATGAGACATTTGTGAACCTATTTTCAAATGTTACACAAAGGAGTAAATAATATTTATACTTAAACTGAATATTGGCTTGATGCACTGCTTTTCTAATTTTGTTAGATGTGCAGTAGGTTAGTCTCTACAAACCTGAAACTAGATCTTGCTTTGAAAAGATGCTTAGATTTCTGTTGAGAGCAGTTAGATTGAGAAAAATATTTAGCAGAAAAATAGGTGTTTATACTAATAAAAGTAATTACTGTATATTTGGCAAGTGCATTCTAATGTTTATAAAGGGAGGAAATGGTAAGTTGTTTTCCCAGTAATACAATAACTGTGGATGACTTGAAAAGCTGATCCCACTAGAGCCTGATTAAGTTTCATTAGTCGAGCAGTAGCATCTCAATTTCTTGCTGCAGTATTTGAGGGCTGCAATTAACTGTTTTTTTTTCTCTGCTACCAAAGAGCTTATAGACAAAACCTAGTGAAAATCTTGAAGGTTAATTTTTTTAAAATCACCAAGTTCTACTTCAATTCTCAAGTCCTAAGTATTTGGATAATGGAAACTGGAGCTTAGGCTAACATTTCTGAAAACATTGTAGTTAATATCCTTAGAGTATTAAAGCAGGAATTTAAATAGTAAACCAAATTTTATTTGCTAATTTAAAGGTAGGGTTGCAGAAAGCAAGTGTGATAGAAATTATGTAAATACTGATTTCCTTACATCTTTCAAGCAAATTTCCTCAGATCTCAGTGTTTATCTGTTTAACTACAAGTTTAACTGTTTATGTAACTACAAGCAGCCAGGATCTTAAGGTTTACAACTTGAGTTTTAGTGCCTTTTATACAGAGCTGCTTTGGATGGGTTTGAGTAGATGACTTCCAGAAACCCCTTCCAGTCTAAATAATTCTACCGTAATACATGCAGAGACAGTTACTTTGCATTTTGAGCAAGAAAAGGCTGCCCAAAGATCAACATCAACTCTAATAACTGAAAATATGATTAGTGTTGTATACAGTTCGTATACAGCGCTGAGCGAGAGAGGTGGCTTCTGACCACTGCAGCTTAAAAACTAAGTAGTGTTATAAAACTGAAGCAAAGATTAGTTTTCCAGCAGTTTGACTTGTAGCTGCAATTTCTGATGAAAGCGTTTCCTACTGTTTGACCATAAGGTTATTCATCTTGCTTCCCTAAATAGGCATTTTCTACTTTTGAATATGTGAAGCTTTCTTCTATAGTTGGATCATTTGAGGCCTCTTGTATTTTGTTGCCTACAAGCAGCTTCATTCTTGAGGCTTCTAGCATTCTGTCAAATAAAATGACTTAACGGGTTCTAAATTAAAGCCAATGGGAGAGTGATACTTGTTCCTTCTTGCCAGTTATGCTTTGCATAGTGCTTACTTTCTTAGAAAAGCAACTTTAAAATAGTTCTTAGAATGCACAGTCATTTGCTGCCCTTTTTCAGGTCCCTGGGAGTCACGTTATGGGAGCTGTTTGAGAACGCTGCTCAGCCTTACTCAGAATTTTCTGACAGGGAAGTCCTAACCCATGTAATAAAGGAGAAGCAGGTTAAACTCTTCAAGCCACGTCTGGAGCAGCCATACTCTGATAGATGGTAAACTTTAATTGTTTTTCTTTATTCTTAAAACTGATGAAGGAATTTCTCAAATTACTCAAGTTCTCTTAAATATATTTGAAATTGCAACATGGAATCATGCTCCTGGCGAAGAAACCCTACCTAAAAGTAAAAGGAATTGCTATAGATGGAATTTCCTTGCAGTGATATTAATTGTTACTCCGTAGCTTCTTAGGTATCTGAATCTTATAAATTCCTTTTCAGTATGAAACCTATTGAAATATTTTTCATATTTGTATAGGTATGAAGTTCTGCAGTTCTGTTGGCTACCTCCAGAAAAGAGACCAACAGCAGAAGAAGTACATAGACTTTTAACTTACCTTCGCATGCAAAGCCAGAGGGACTCAGAGATTGATTTTGAACAGCAGTGGAATGCTCTTAAACCAAACACCTCAAATAGAGAAACAAATAATTCTGCATTTCCAATCTTGGATCACTTCACAGGAGATAGGCTTGGCCATGAGATGGAGGAAGTTCTTACCGTAACTGAAACAAGCCAGGGTCTCAGCTTTGAATACGTCTGGGAGGCAGCTAAACATGATCATTTTGATGAATGTGGTCGTGTGAATCCTGATGAAGCAATGACATACACAAGTATTTTCTTTCCAGTGGAGGTTTTTGAGAGGTCACTTTCAGAGCAAGGGTCGGGAGCACAGAATGGAAGTGGTCAAGAAACGTCACTTGCTGTCCCTGGGGTGTTACCTGTGTTTGATGCACACAAGCTTTCTGTTGGAAATGACTACTATATCCAGTTAGAGGAAAAAGGAAGCGGCTGCAGCATGAATTTTGATAACCAATCAGTTGTACTAACTACAGAAGTTGATCATCAAGATACTGTACAAGAAAAAAATTCTCATTTCACAGTTCTCAGGGATCTTGATGTTGAAGAATCTAGCACTGATGGGGACTTTTTCCACTACAATACAGATCCTAAAGAGGAATTTTTGCCTGCTACTAGTAGTCCAGAAAGTCCTTTCCAGAATATCTTCAGTGACATTGACAGATCAGAAGAATTGACAAACAGAAAAAGACTTGGTTTTGCTGAAACAAATGATATTCCTAAAGGCTTTAAACCAGCTGTTTCAAACTCAAACACAGAGGCTAGAAAGGCAGTAGGCCTTTCTGAGAAGGAGCATTCTGGTCATGCTTCTGAAAATGAAATAGTTCCCTTATGTGAAAATATTTCTAACCAGTCTGACTTGGTAACTTTAGAAGAACTTTCTGATAACTTCTTATTTCTTCAAGAGAAAAACTTATTAACAGGGTTATTTTCTAACAAAACCAGCAGTGATTTGGGGCAAAAACCAAATGATGTACTAAAAAGTCTATTAGAAACTTCAAATAGAAAGTCTGTAGAGCCTGAGCCTGTGTTGGCTGAAAATGCACAGGTCTTTTCTTTAATACATGAAAGTCTTGGAACAGTGAAAGATGAAAATTTTAACCCAATGGCAATGAATAAAGATCCAACTTCTCAGTCTCAGACTGCTGTAGAGGTGCAGGCATTCTCTAGTCCATCTGTAGCACGTAAGTCATGTGATAAAGAAGTGAATCTTCCTTATTTGAAGGATGAGGGAAAGCTTTTAAATGTGGAAGTCAACAAAGTCACGTCCTCTAACACTGATATTCTCTGTCAAGAAGAGCTATCCAATAATGCCAAAAATAATAATATTGGAAACAATCTGTATTACAGTGTTGCTGTTGAAACAGATGAGTGTGATGCACAAATAAAAGAGGGAATGCTTTTCAAGTCTGATGAAATAGCTTGTAGTAGAGAAAAACATAGTGATCGGGAAGATGTGAAAAGAAGCTTGCAAGATAAGTCTCCCATATTAAATAAAGATGAATATTTATTGGAGGAAAAACAAGAAACATCAAATAATTTTGAGAACTGTAAGGATGTTCTAGAAGAGGTGACCTTAATTTCTGTTGCTACTTCAGATTGTACAAGTCAAGACAGTCTTTTGGAAGACAGCCCATCTCCTATACAAGCTGTGGAACCAGCCTTAGAGACACCTGATTCTTTGGATTCTTTAGATGTAAATGAGGCTTTAGAATCTTTACAGGCTCAAAGTCCTCAGAAACTTTTGCCACCTGATAAACCTGCTGACAGTGGCTATGAAACAGAGAATCTTGAATCTCCAGAATGGACTTCCCATGTCACTGTTGAGGATGCTTCTAGTGTAGATACTGCTCCCTGTGTTGTCAGTGAGAGCAATCTCAGTGCTTTACCTTCTAATCCAGTCATAATTGTTTCAGAAGCAGCAGCTTGTTTAGATGCAGTGAACAGCAATTTTGAAATAACCCCAAAGGTTTTTCTGGGTGGAAGTCAAAACTCGTATAGAGACTCTGCCTATTTCTCTGATAATGATTCTGAGCCAGATAAAAAAACAGAAGAGACTACAAATCTCTCAAGAGAGACTGTGTGTGGTGGCTCTTCAAATAGAGGAGAGAATAATGCTGAAGAGGATTACCATTTGGAAAAGAGACAGCAGAAGTGTGATGTAAGGAATTACCAGGATACGAATCATCAAAATCCAAAACTAGAACTAAATCATAACATTGAGATGGATGTAAGGATGCAGGGGTGTCCTGATGAGTGGGCTGAAGAAACTCCGAATTCCCTGGAAATATCGATAGATAGTAACCTAAGGGATGAGATAAAGCTATCTGAGACTTCTCATAAAACAGTTGCTTGTGTTGGCACTAATACTTCAGAACTTCTTTCACACAGAGACTTAAAATCTGTGCATAGCATACATAGTCCTTTAGATTTGAGTAACAGTGAGAAATCTTTCTATCACATTGAAGGACAAAAACTGAAAGAGCCAGATATTGAAGGAAAATACCTCGGCAAACTCGATGTTTCTGGAATGCTTGATTTAGAAGATGGTGATGATGCAGATGAAGAAGATGAAAACAGTGATTCTGAGGATGACATGAGGACTTTTCATATGCATAGTCTGAGTTCTGACAGTGAAGATGAAACTGTTCATCAAGTACCTGAAATACTTACTGACAAGGATGATGGAAAACATCTGAGAAGCTTATTGAAACCTCCAAAACCTCTTAAAGAAAGGCCACATGAGCTTTGGAAAAATGAGAAAAAGGCTGTAACGTTCTTTGATGATGTGACAGTCTACTTGTTTGATCAGGTATCTTTTTTTTTAATTACTAAGTAAAGTTTTTGTTGATTTCAGGGTTTTTTTTAAATAAGATGTGGTAGAATAGCTTAATATTTGTAGACACATTGCTAAGGATAACTTTTCTTGTCTTGGCAGGGTTAGATCTTGTTTGTGATGTGGGACACTTTTTCTTTATATATAAAAAAAAACCCTTTTCCTGGTTAGATGCGGTTGTGTGCTGCTGGTAGAATAGCAGCACTACTTTGAAGTGAAGGAGCATTTTGCTTTGGGCAGGGTTCATTGCCAAATCCTTATTCTCCTTTGATTTGATTAATTTATTTTAATGAGTGTTTAGTGAGTTTGAGGACTTTAAGTTCAAATGTTTTTATAAAAGAAAATAAGAAAAAGACCCCCCAAGAAATCAACCAAACAAAAAACCTCAAGCACCAAAACAAAAAAAAACACCACCAAAA
>WHYT01014950.1:42519-53398 GCA_009806455.1 Tetrax tetrax | reverse complement strand
AATTGTCAGGTTTTTTTTTTTTTTTTTTTTTTTTTTTTTTCGTTCCCCTCAAGGTGGGGGTTTTGAATGGGATGATGACTTCTCTTCTCCAGAGCCATCCTTTATATCGAAGGCAGCTAATAGTCTAATTAGTTCTAAACCACCTCTTCAGTCATCAAAGTACTTCTCTCCACCTCCGCCTTCCCGGACTCTTGATCAGAACTGGTCACATGCATCCCCTTATTCCAGATTCTCTATCTCTCCTGCAAACATGGCAAGCTTTTCTCTTACACATCTTACAGATTCAGATATAGAGCAAGGCGGTAAGTGATTTAGTTTTAATAATTCTTTTTAAGACTACAAATTAAAACTTTAAGCAAAGATATAAGTAATAGATATAACAAATCTTGTTCTGTTTTAAATACTTAGTTTAGAAATGCATTTTTAACACTTTAAAAGTTTGTCTGGTCTTGTATTTCAGATAAGACATCTTTCCATTTAGATTAAGATTATTTGCATCCAAGTTGCTACAAATTGTGATTGGATATTGTAAGGAACGTTACAGGACAAGCTCAGAATTTTTCCATTCAAAAAACTAGTGCTGTGTTTATGTAAATAAAACTTCTTTATAGCTGCCACACTATTGCAGTTCAATAATTTTCATTATTGCACTGTCATAAGTCACAATTTTTTTTTTCATTGCACAAGGTGAGGATGCTAGGAGTATAATATTTCTGCCATTGTTGTCTAAGCTTATTTCACAGGTCAGTTTCTTTTCATATTGCTACTTACTGCGTTCTTGACATTCTCTCAAGAATTGCAGAATGTTTTCTAGAGTTGTGAGTTTCTGTTAGGAGAGCCAAACAATCTGTTCATTACAATATTGAGTACGAGAAGTGTTTATTAACAGAAGCTTTCTTGTCTGCAACAAAAAGCTTATTTTAAGCTTTGATATATTTTTGAGGGTTAAGAGAAGCACAAATAAGCAGACTTGCATCAGTTCAGCATATTATTAATCTTGATAAAATGTTACGTTGTTAAAATAAATGTTACTGGTCGCTGAGCCTCGCTAATGGTCAATGTCTGTAAGTATGTAATCGGTGTTTATATAGAGTGTTGTGTTGTTCTTATATTGTGCTTATTGATTAGATAATGTTTGCTGCTTAGTAACTTACAGATAAGAGAGATTATTTTGCAGATCCTGCATTGCCTTATGTGTCCTAAGAAGTGACATTGAACTGTGTGACTTGAGCAGATGTCTATGTATAAATGTGCCAAATGTTTACAGTAGTTGAAAGCTCTAGGGAAAGATTAACCAAAACTTGGAAGTGTGAAACAGCAGAATGCCAAGTCCTAGGAAGAGTCTTACAAAGAAATGAGAGCTGTGCAGTGATCTCACTGTACCTTATGACCTTTCCTCCACTAACAGGAAGCAGTGAAGATGGAGAAAAAGATTAAATGAATTAAAACTTGCTTGGACTTACATACATAAAACACACAGACTTTGTCTGAATCTTCTTTATCTGAACTCTGGATCCTCCTGGAGTAACACAGGTAATCAAGAAGAACTAAGAAGTGAAAGTAAACACTGAAAGCAATGTTAAATCAGGACGTTAATTTGAATGTGTATTTAACTTTGTAATGTATTTTTAAATCAGTGCAATTTTGCTTTTCATTGAAAGATGATTCTGCCGCTGTTTTCAAGTACTTGAAGTATTTTTCAGATAACTTAAGAAACAAGTGAAGCAATTACACTACAGTCTGGTTTATGTATGAGATTGTATAATATTCTTTTTTATATTTTTCCATGTAGTTCATTATCTATTTGAACATACACCTGTTGTAGAATTGTGTATAACTGTCCTGTGCAACAGGTGGCTGTGTTGCTGAAACTGTATGAAAGATAGTTGATCAGTAGTGAGCCATATTTATTCAAAAAGATATCACTACATATTACTTTGTTTATTACAATTGCACTATGGATTATTCTTCCTTTATTTCCTGATGATGTACAGAATCAAAATCTTAAATCTTTCAAAGAAAGTAAGACAAGTTGAATTGGCCTGGTTACCCAGTTTAATTTGTCCTTTTTGTAGCCTTTGCTATGCACGGTACCTGTAAAACGTACATAACTTCTGAGTGTTATGTTAGACTTGCTGAACTCTTATATTCAGTACCATTTCTAAATGATAACGTATACAGATTGATTGTTAGTGTTCATGTTTTATAGGAAACTGGAAAAGAATATATGATACACTCGGGAATTTTTAGATGACAGATAATGTCTCAATTCCTGAATAAGATCCTACTGACTGCTTAAACTCTTATAGCATCTGACTATATCACAATTAAGGGCCTTCCAATTTTTACTACAGTTTCTGCCTTGGAGAGAGAAGAGGAAAAATTGGCTGTATAAAACTGTGTTGTTTATGAATCTTACAAAAAGACTAATTTCAATAGACTGGATTTGGGCACACTTGGCCCTTCAGCTGTATATTCTGTGAATTTTGAAGGTCATTCTTCTTCTGACTGCAGATTGGGGCTGCCATTGAGGTCTGTGGCAAATCTACCTCTCGTTGATGTTATGACAATTAAGAATTAGATTAATGGTTAACGCCCAATTTTGCACCCTTTATAAGGCCAGACCTATTTTAAGATGTCTGCAGGACTCCCTGGTACAGCTTGAAACACATACTGACCCAAAGATGCAGTGTAGTAAAGTTTGCTCCGAAGCTGTCTGTAGGGAAGAGAACACAATGTGGGGTTTTTTAAACCTTCATACTCTGCCATGCATTTAGCTAGTTTAATCCTTTAAACTGCTTGAAAAAATAAATATCCTTAATTACTACTCCAAAGTGAGTTCACTGGAGAAACACATCCCTCACCTCTTGGAATGCCTTATGCAGCTGCGGATCCGTAGGAAATACTAGTAAGAAGAGTTTACCTGGCTTTGTATTTTGTATGTTAGTGTACTAAAATACAAATTTACTAAAATACAAAGTACTTTGTATTTTAGCGGCTGTTTTGGCAGGGCTTCAGTATAATGGTAGTCCAAGTGCTCTATGTTCAGATCCAGTCACCACAGAACTTCCATTGTGTGAAGTATGGGAGGAATAGATATTTTCAGATGTGTAAAGTGTGGGGTTTTTGTATACCTCTATATTCATTTTAATTTGTATGTTTTAAAATTACAGGAATATGTTAATTGTTTTTTCCCAGCATTATTTAGCCCTTACCAGAATGGTTTCCTACTGATCAAAAGGGAATGATTTAGTTATTGTGTTATTTAAAGTTGCCAGTGTGTTGTTGTGATAACTTTTTCCAGTGAGGCACTCAGGTTCGGAGTTAGTCAGAATTGTTCTTTGGTATGATGTAAGGAACCGAATTTTTCATGGACTTTTTCCAAAACATGATTTAAGAGGCAAAGCCAAGTAATTCTTAGTACAGGCTTACAGTATATACTGTAGAGGGTTTAAGGAAACTGTGCACTACTCAATATTTTAAAATATATGTAATAGACTTTTTGCACAAATTATTGCACAAATTATTGCTTAGAAATTCCATAATTCCAACATTTAACTCCCTGATACAGCTAGACTAAGGTATCTCCTGTGTCTTCTATAATTCTCACCATACTTCAAGTATGGAAAATTAAAATGAATGAAACTCCATAATGGTCTGCAAAGAATGTGTGGGCTTATCTGCCTTGCATAGTAAAAAAATACACTGTATCAGACCTGGAGTTCAACCTTAATTTTGAATAATTTGATTTAAAATATAGTCCAAGGTTAAATAAAATCTTTAGTCCACCGTGTTACGGTTTGGTTGTGCATTTTGTTTCTTAGAATTCTGGAAAATCAAATGTTTAACTTGCGCATCAGGAATTTCCTTTGCTTGATGGAAATCTAGGATTTTTATTCTTTACCTGGGTTTAAAGAAAATATTATCTAGGAAGTAAAAGTTTACTCCTTTGTCCAAATGGACTCATTGCTGATGAATTGCCAAAGGAGCATTTTTCCAAAACAAGCTGGGATGTGTATGATGCTAAGCAAGGTTATGTCCTTTTTAGCTGTACGATGAAGAGAAAGAAAGGTTTCAAGTTGACTCACCTCACTTAAATGATGAATTTTAATTTCAGTAATCCATAATTTCGGTAATCCAATAGGCTGGATTGCAATAATATAAAAAATCTTTTTTGGACAAACTTATACTTATAAATCTGCTCAACTAGTAGCAATATTTGAATATCTGCCTAGCAGTCAGTGGCACAATGAAGACAAACCAGTAATTCCAACATGTTACATTATAGTAAGGGGATTTGTTACAAATCATTCATTAATCTGTATGTAATTTCTTGCACTAGCTACTTAAGCATGGTTTCTGTTTTAGAAGTACATATATCTATTTTCAATGGTTTATTATGAGGACTGATTACATTCTAATTCCTTCTCTAGTAGAATACCTTGATTATCTGAGTACTGAAGGCATTGTCTCAATTGGGCTACTAAAGTCATTTAAAAGATCTGATTTTTCCCACCGAAGGGAAGTTGGTTTAAAATGAAGGTCTGTAGTTAAAAGCCAACAGAGTGAGAAGAGTGTCCAGTTTTAATGGAAACACCTGTACTTTCCCAAATCCCCAAGCCGCAGATATGTTGCGTTACAACTGCATTGATGGAAACTGCCGTTTTCATGGAACCGAGCAGATTAAACATTTTTTCATATCCTTGTTGATGCACTAATGAAAGCCATTTAAGCCTCTTTCTTTTTATCAGTATTTTTAGCAGATTTTTATGTAGTACTCAATCTCTTTCATGAGGAGGCTGGTTGGTAGAAAAACTTTTTTTTTAATTATTGAGCACTATGCTAAAACGTCAGCATTGTCAGGTGTTAGTGACATGGCTATTTTTGTGGGAGTTGGTGGAAGGTGGAATCCAAGTATATTAGCCTTATAAGAAATAGCCTTAAATAAGAATGGAGTGTACAAAATTACTTCAGCTTTAAGTCATACAGAAATATCCTTGTATGTTAATGGTTTTGGTACAAGACTGGAAAAAATCTAGAGGAGAGTCAAACATCATATAAACTTATTGAAAATAAGTCTTTGTAATACCAGCAGCCTGTTTTTCAGAAACTTGAATATGACTTAGAGTTAGTTTTGTTTATGAAATTGTTTGAACTTGCACAGATGTAGGCGTAACTTAAATGATAAATGGTACTGATGTGTGTATATATAATGTTTAATTCTATTTGTAAATGAGAAACTATGTAACAAAATCATAGGTATGAGGTTTTCCTATTGTAATTTAATACAGGTATGAGGTTTATGGCAATATATCATAGTTAATGAAATTTCAGGTCAAAATGTCTTTAAATTGTGTACATTTTTAAATTGTAATTTCTACTGTATATTGATTATCATGCATAGTGTGATTCAAGAAACTGCTTGTAATTTAAAAATATTTAATATTAAAAATAAAATACAGTTATATATTTATAATCTCATGTCTATGTTTGTTCATTCTTAAACAGATGCCAGCAATGGATCAGGTCCGCAGTATAGTTCTACTGTAAGATATATTTGTTAGTGTCCAGAGGTTGAGAAAGTACCAAAAGCTCAAAGCTACAGTCCCAGCAGATGAATCTACACTAAATAGTGTAGCCACCTTTAATTTCTTCTGATATCACCCGTATGTGAACTTCAGGTAATGTGTATATGCAGTTAGCAGAGAAGCAATAATTAAAATTCTCAAAACTGGATATTGCTTTTAATCCTAGAATTAAGAATGCTTACATCTGTAGGAAGAATGGAGACTTCAGAATTTTTAAGTACCCTTCAGGAAACAGGTTAATGATTTTTTTTTTTTTTCCCCCTCAGTATTTATTGAATTTATTTCTAGATTATTTTATTGGGGTTTTGTCTGATTTGTAAATCTTAAGTATATGTGCTAAATGAACCTGAGATTGCCAGGTAACTGTAGTGCTTGTGTGTACTGGTAGCTTCTTTCACAGACTGTTTCAGTCTGGACACTCCGTGAGGCAGGAAGAGAGTGCTGTTTTTTCCTCTTAACCTGTTGACTGTTAAGGTTTTGATGACACATCACAGCAGTGTCAGTAGTTGGTGGAGGTGGTCGTGGAAGCCCCCACATCATACCACAGCTGTTCTGAGTCCTGGCAGCTGTTGAGATCTGGGAAAGAGAAACTGATACCAAGATGACTTAACTTCTTTAGGTCTGAAATTTGACCAAGGGCAGTGGTCATGATTGAGAACAGATGTGAAAGATCCCATGGCACTGAATTGGTCATCTTACATAGAACCTCTTATCAAAGAACTTGAGTGCTTGCAATCTTTATCATCAGCAGCCTTCTTGCAAGGGATGGAAGTGCTTTGTCTGTGGGGCTTTTTCACACAGATGCTATGGTAACTTGCACAGCCCTTGGCAGAACAGAGGTGAGACAGACTTTTCCTCCTCCACCTGCAGACACTACCTGCTGAGGCAAGGGCTGGGCAGACTGCTCCTGCCTGGCTTGGTGTCCGTCAGTCTGGAGGCAACACCTCGATACACACACTGCTGAAGCCCTGCCCGAGAGTGCTGCCTAGCCCCTGCCACGTTGTTGTCACAGAGAGCCCTGAGACCATCCAAAACCTGAGAGCGTTTTGCTGGCTGCTGTCTCCAGGGGCTGTTCCCCTCCGTGGGGGTAGAAAGGGTGATGGCAAGAGCTGGGGGTGATGGGCGCCTGCGTGACTCCTTTGCCTGCAGCTGGTGCTTCACCTCCATACCCGAGTGCCGCGTTTTGGGGCTGCCCCTGTCCCCGGGGACCTTTACTCAGCAGGCCGGTAGCTGGGGCGTGGAGCGCCCGCCCGCCCGGGCCGGGCCCGCCCCCGCCGCTAACGCGACGTGTCGGGGCGGGCAGCGGGGCCGCCGGTGCCTGGCGGGGCTCGGGGCCTGCCCGCCGCCCGCCCGAGGGGCTCCTGTCCGCGCGTCCCCACCCTGCCCTGGGGCTGTGCTCTCAGCGTGGAGCGGGTCCTGGCTCCCTCGCGGGCTCCTGCTGACAGACCCTGGCTCAGCACAGGGGGCAGGCAGGGCCCCCGCAGACCCTCCTGGCTTCCCGCAGGCTTGTGCCGTGTCACCCGCCGGGCCCTAGGCACCTTCTCCGCAGCTGGTGGCAGCGGTAAGTCACAGAGGAGGGAAGCCAGCCCTGATGAAGGGGCACAGAGGGTGGAAAACTCATTGATATTTGGCTGCTCTCTCCCTTTGGTTTCTCTTGACCACGCCAGGCTGTTGCTCTTGATCCCCTCTCCATCTCCTCCTTGCACACCCGTGCTGTCTCCCTGCGGGTCCCAGCTGCCTGGCTGGGCTCGGTGAGGTGGTTTCTCGGGGGGTTCCAGGATTCTGAAAGCAAACCTCCACCAGCTATGCACCCTCTTATCCCAGGTCATCCCATTTGCTTTCCCACAGCCTGCAGTTTTACTGGCTACTTTGCTCCCACAGTTTGCTGAAGCTTCCTTTCTTTTGGACTTTTCTCCCAGCTTTCTCTGCTGGCTATCTCCATGAACTCCTCTTCACCAAGTCCTGTGGGCTGGTGTCCTTTCAAACAGCAGCTGCTTATTTCTCTCTTCTCTCCAACAGTGCTCTTTGTGCTGGAGGAGGGAAGTTGACTGCTCTCCTTTGTGCTTGCCTTTACTTTTCTGTCCTGCAGTTACACCTTTTCTGTCAAGTGAGTTGGACTAAGAGTCCAGAACAAACACAGTGCTTGGCTTTAGTCCTGTTTTCTTGCTTAAGATAGCCGTGAGTCTCTAGCATGTCTTCTAGGCTGCCACAACAAAGCTATTCGGCGCTGCCTTACTCTGAGTGTTCATCACCTGGGTGCTACCCTAACCAACCTGCTTTGTGAATTCCTGTCCTTTCTGGCAAAGTTGTCTCCCTGGTAGTAAGGAACCCAAGGATGGCCAGGATGCCCTCACAGACAGAGAACTGAGTCACTGTGAATGCTGCGTAGCGAAGATGTCTCTAAAGAAATGAGAAAGGAAGTTATATTTACCACAGCACACCCGGGAGCTGCTCACCACCTGCTCCAGTAAGGTTGATGTCCTATACTGGGACAGTCAAGCACCAGTGGCTAGTTTGTTTGTTTTTTCAATTGGCTTACTAACTCTCTAACCACTTCTACATAATGATGTCAGCATAAATATATATATATATATGTATATAAAGACCAAACCTTTTAATGACTACACGGACTAAAAGAAAGTGGAAGGAAGCATTTTGGAAATATAGTCCCAGTAACATTGATGGTTGGTGCTAGAGGCAGGGTTGCTGTCAGGCTGCCATCTTTGGTTGTGTTGGCATAGAATCTGGGCTGGGGGAGGGTAAAAGTTGTCATCCACTTCCTAACGTGAGGAAGGAACATTGCTGTGTCTTTTTGGATAACCTGGAGAATAAATACTGCTCTGCTGCAGTTGAACTGGGACAGAAACTGCAATTAATCCCCACTGTTATTTGATTGTTGTTGGAAGAGAGAAATGCCTTATTGTGTTTGTGTGTGCGTGGTGGGGAACGCAGAGGTGCTGTGGGTGAAAACATGCTGCTGGCTAGGAGTTTCTGAGCCCCCTGTGAGTTACTGTGTCGTGTTTCCCTCTAGTGGACTGCTCATAAATACAGTGGAAACCTGTTCCTACAAAAAGCAATTACCAGGAGTTCAAGGAGAAGTTGCTTTCAGAGTAGGAGCTTGAGGGTTCTAATACCCGACATGTAAGCCTGCACACATACAGTGAGGTGGTGTATGCTTTTATTATAAATTCTGGTAACTAGAGCTGGGAGAAAACAGAAACATATGCAATCAAAAATACAGAGGCAATGTGTTACCAAACCTAATTGACCATTGTACTCCCAATTTTTAAATTTTTTTTATTTTTTTGAGCTGTGGTTCACTCTTGCCACAGCAAGACTTGGATCAGCTTGGAGACCATTTTATTACGTGCAATGAGAGAGGAGAAATCTCTCCAGTTCAAGGCCTACTTATAAGAAAGTAGAGAAGTGTCTATTTTTCACTTGGCTTCCCATACATGAGGACACCAGTAGGTGATTCACTGCATCTTTGTTTCTGCTCTGCCTGTAACCTCTTTCTTCCAGCTGAAGGAGGATCTCTTGTTCTCTAAAAAGGGTTTTTCTCCTGTGTTCATCTGCACAGCTCATCTTGACTAAAAACAGTCACCGCTTCTAAAACAAACATCACTAAATTAAGAGAGCAAATGGCAGTTTTCTAGTAGTGAACAAGTAAACATATACATCAAGCCGGCATCAGATAATTTGTTCAGCATGGAACTGGGCAACAGTTAAAGATATTGGTGTCATGTTTTTACAGTACATTGATGCTTAATACCAGAACATCTGCCAAAACATGAAGACTAAAGCCAAAGGAAAGAAGCAAAGGCATGCTGTTGACAAAGAAGCATTTTCTGAGGAGTCAGCAATGAGAAAAAAAGAACTGGTGAAATGTTTGCGACACAAAGAAAGGAGGAATGGGGAAAACAAGGAGAGCAGCAAGATCACTACAGCCAGAGCCAAGCATCCTTGGAGCAATAAGGACAGGCATTTGAGGAGACTGGAAAGCAATGAGCGGGAGAGGCAGAGAATGCACAAGCTCAACAACGCGTTCCAGGCCTTGCGGGAGGTGATCCCTCATGTGAGAGCCGAGAATAAACTTTCCAAAATAGAGACTCTCACACTGGCCAAAAATTACATAAAATCCTTGACCTCCATTATACTCAGTATGTCCAATGGACACTTCCCAGCAGCAGAAGGAATGGGGGGAGCCTGGGAGTCCAAATTGTACCACCATTATCAACAGCAACATGGGGATGATGATCATGAGGAACATCTACAAAAATATTCGATATAGGTTCATAGCTTCAGCCAAAACACCTATAGTTAGCTACTACCATCATTCTTTCTCCTTCTTGAATGACAATACATGTCAGTATATAGAGGTTTTAAGAGATTATTTTTGCTTCCAGCTATCCCCTATTTTTCCTTAAAAAGACAAACAGGTAACACTCATGGCTATAGCTTATATGGCACATTTAAAAATTACCTTAAATGACAAGATTTTCTTCACAGCTTAATGGATATATTTGTGTGATGTGTCAGGATCTGGAAACCTATCCTGTAGCACTGTAGTTGAAATGAAAGTAAAGATCTGGTAACTTCTGAAAATTGCCCTCCCTGAAAGGGTTGTGAGTTGAGCATTTAAGATCTGTGTCACCTGAGTTCACTAGAGCTTGAGAGAATCTTGGCTGTAGTGCTGTTCACCAGCCTTTCAGTGACTCTGTTCTTATCTATCCTGCTGCTGAGGAAATTAAAATTGATGACAACATTTGATTAACTTGATGAGTTAAGTGGCACATACAGGAAATTGGCCATCAAATCTGAATATTTATCTTGAGTGTTTTGGATCTGCTCTGATGGCTTTGAACCTTGCAACGCATAAAAACTTTAAAAGTACTTGTTAATGTAAACATCTACAAAGCTTTCTTAGATTGTAAGCTCTCTAGAGTAAGGATGTTTCCTAATCTGTGTTTCCAGAGCATCCAGCCTCATGGAGTTTTTCTTTAGTGGGTCTCTGGGTGTGATTGTAATAGAAATAATAAATAAAGGGACAAAGGACTTATTTTTTTGCCAAAAGTATGATACAAATGCTTTAGTATAGTCATAAGTTAAACAATGATCTATCTGATTACAAATTGATTGCTAATGAAGCCTGTAATGTGTTTGGGGTTCTTTCTGGGTTAGTGCTAGATTCTGGTATTATAAAACACAATAAATGAAGCAGGAAATCCTCAAAAAGAAAAAATGAGCTTTTTTTTTTTTTTTTTTTTTTTTTTTAATTTCACTGGTGGGCA
>WHYT01014950.1:3598-28598 GCA_009806455.1 Tetrax tetrax | reverse complement strand
TTTTTTTTTTTTTTTTTTTTGGTAGCCTTCTTTAAAGATCACTGGTCTGCTAGACCACTGCATTTTAAGGGTGATCTGAGAGTTTCCAGATACTAAATGTCATCCCTGAAACATTTTTTTTATGAGATAGCTGTGTTTGAATTGCTGTTTAGTTACTTTGGCAGAGGAAGGAAACCAATGAGTTGGAGAAACAGCATTTTAACAGTGCCATGGCTGAAGAATTGCACAGCACTTTAAGAACCAATTACTGATACTACTGTTACAAACATGGAGCTTAAATGCTTGTAGCAGTGTTTCTGACAGGACTTCCTGCAAGCAGAGGCATTATTACAAATATTAAGCCCAAAATTGCACGTAACATCTAGCTATAAATACAGTGGCAGAGGTGAAGGTTACCCTTTCTCTGAACACAGCCCTCGATGAATACGCAGGCCCAGGACACGTAAGTTTTAATGGAATGACAACTGCAAGTTCCAAAATGGTACTTTGCTACAAAGTGCTGCTTTATTGGACATGTCAAAAGGGATAAATTACTTTTGATAAATTACTTTTCTTTTTCAAAATGGTTTCAATTTAAAGTAACTTTTCCTTAACTATCCATAACAATGATGTTATTTTTTTTTAATAAATAATTTTCTAAATAGTAGTTTCAGAAGGCAAATATTTAGTACTCAAACAGAAACAATTTATAATTTATCTTTTGTTCACTTAAACTCAGCTTTTTACAGTAAAGTAAGGGAAAATTGGCAATGCAGGGAAAAATGCAAAGGTACATTATACAGCTTATCGTATGAAATCCGTTTGATTGTTGGATATGTAAACACTGACTATTAAAACAAGAAATCTTTTTGATACAATGCAGAGAAAATACGATGCTAATAATTATCTAAAAATACAGGTAATAAAGTTATTTATTTGGACAAGATACTGTGCAAGTTATGCAAAACCTATTACGGTAATTAATGCAAACATGTTATTTATGGTACTCCCACAACATATGTATAAACCAGAAATCTCTAATCACATACTGGAAAGATCAACAGGTTTTTTTTAAACAGTAAAGCATCTTGAACGTTCATTCACATTTGGACTTGGAAATAGTGCTTTCCTTGGCATTAAAATACCAAATATATTCTTTAAATACGTGCAAACATAAGTTTTACTTCTACAAATACAGTACTGAGACCACACCACACTGCTCATCTTATAAAAATAACTCCATATACAGTCACACACAGAGGAAAAACGATTGTAAACTGCTGCCAGGGGAAAAATGTGGTGCCTTCCTGAAGCTTCTGGGAGAGGCTGCTTCAGCACTTCCCAAGGACTGGATTTCAAATAATTTCACATCACAGTCAAATTATGATAAGACAGGAAAAAAAGCTTCTTTTGAGAATAAAAAGTGGTTTCTTGTTGAAGAAGGGATGAGTCAATCACTTACTAAAAATAAAGAGCAGAGCTTCATTCTGAGCCCAGGTTAGCGAATGTTGGCAACCTCCACTCGTATCAGTAAAGCTGCTTTGCGTTCCTACCACTGTGAAGTCAGAATCTTATGTAAGACCTCCTCTTGTCTTTTACACTACGAAAGCGTAATTTGCGATGATCTGGAACACAGCCTAACGCCTCAGGTGCCCGGTGCCTTCCAGCCTCGTTAGGTAGGCATCTCTAGACCTCAACTGTCACGGCTCCATTTAAGATGGAGACAAAACATGACTTACCACCGTTTGGACCGACAACTTCGAATGACTTTGTCACTCTGCAGTCAGACTGAATAGGCCTCTGCTCTCTACACAGCCTGGCTGAAACCAGTGGTTCCACTTGTTGATTAAACTATTACCATTGTGAGCAAAGACAGCAAAAGTTGACCCTTACTGGTAACTGCACCCTACGCTGCGTTGTATAGAATTTTATTTTACTGCTGGGAGCAAGAATAGCATGACCCAAGCCACATGCTTGTATAAGCAGGACTCACACGAGCAGAGGTACGTGCACATGTAAATGCTTGTACGGTCAGGACTCGTTACGTTTGCAGTGCAAATCACTGGAACTGCCAGTAATTCATTTAAATTGAGATGACATCTTAATCTCTGTTCAAAGATGAATCTGAAGAATAGTGTGCAAGGTGTGTGAATATAAGAGAAATGTAGGGAAGGGAACTGTCATATTAAAAAAAAAAAGTAAATGTAGTGATCATCTGCAAAGATATTCACATTCGTATGGTTGTGTAGCAGCTATGGTAAAGAGTCAGAAATACATCGTGGCTAAAAAGCTTCCCTGTTTTGACAAAACTATTAGCTCTATCAAGTCACCCTTTGCACAAGATGTAGTAGAAGTTGTCAGTATTTAAAATACCCCATTGCAAATTCCAGTTCAGTAAAATAAATTAGTAGCAGAAAAAGGTCATGTTTTTCTCTCCAGGCAACAGACATTTAGTTTCTTTTAAAATTATACTGACTACTTCTTGTTTCCAACATGTATGTAGATGATGACAACTTAACAATTAACAGCATTTCTGTCCAATTCTTGACTTTCACTGACCATCAGAGGGGTTTTAGAGTGTTCTGTTTTCTCTTTACTCTCCTCATCTTCTAAATCCTTTGACACTGCAGGGTTTTCCTCAGAGGTGTCGTGCATAGCGACCCTAGATGGTTCAGTTGCATTTCCTCTGACTGTAATGTGCTCCCATCCACCCTGTAAAATATCGATAAAGAAATATAAAAGGAGAGGCATCACCCTGCAATTACAGTATCTGATGAGATGCTTTATGTACACTACTATTTTATACTTTTTTTTTTTTTCTTTGTGAGGAATGTAATCTTGCTCTGGGCTGAATCAGAAAAAAGGCTCCTTGTAAAACAAAACAGAACATACCTCCCTGACAGTGAGATACATAGGTAGTAAGCTAGAGGATTATTTTTATTACAGGGAATTGAGATTAGTAGGGTCAGGTGTTCATAACACCTGCAGGTCAGGAACACTAGAGTTAGAGCCACTGCAAATAAATGACCTCGCAGCTATAATTGCATAACCCATTATATTAACTTAAAAAAGGACGCTAAAACTGAAGAAGAAAGGTCAATTTCCTGCAGGTATAAGCAAGCTTTAGAAAGCTTGCCAGCCGGAGCAGTATGGCACTTTCCTTTTTAAGTGTGCCCGTGCGTATTTGGATATACAACTTGTAGGCAGCATTGTGCCCTCAGCGCTCACCCCAATACCATAATCCCACGAGAGGCCTTTAGGTTCCATTGGCTGAACACCAGTCCGATGGCAGACGGTCCCACAGCTCAAACTGTGACTTCCTTGCACTTTGTCAGCTATCACCCAGACCTCAAGAAAGCAAAGAGAGGCAATAAAATGTGCTCTTTGTGCTGCTCTTCCCAGACGTGAAAACTTAAAGTCTGTTCAAACAGTTTCAGAAATTAGTCTTCATCCTGAATAGGTCTGAACTGTTCCAATTTAATCAGAAGACACCCAAGCAAAACAACTAGATACCAGTGTTATAATTAAAACATTGCCAGACAGTAAGACTTGGCAGGAAAGAGATTAAATATGTAAAATAGCCTTGTTGGTAAAAAGAAGGAAAAAAAAATTAATGAGGCTTTTTACAGCAAAGGGCTGGCTGTATCACTATTTCATTGCCATGATTTTTGTCTTGCTATCAGGATTCCAGCATTTAGACTATCACCTTGTGGAATAAACAAAGTTAAACAAAAATAATTCTGAGGAACATTTAATTTAATTACAAAAGTATGTTAAGCATAACTTTTAATGAACTAGTGAGATACAGGGAAGCGTAATACACACCTGGTCCAGGGGCCCTACGGATATTTTACGGATATTATTGGAAACATGATCCCAAGTAGATCCTTGAGGGTAGCTTGGTGTGATGCCTTGCCGGTACCAAAGATTGCCTATAAAATAAATAGTCCTGGTTACAGCTCAGGATGTCTGCTTTGTGTAAAGTGCTAGTAAACAACATAACAAATCAGTAGTTAGTACTTTCTACATCAGCAGTTAACACTTTCCGCGGTCTGTGGAAATGCATTATGGTTTCGACTAATGTGTTACAGTGAAGGACAATGAAGTTCCTACTTTGAAATTTTGTATTTCTATAGTTATTCATCATAACTTTTCTGGAAAACAACAAATACTCTGTCTTGTAAAATTTATTGGGGAAAAATGTTCCCCAATATAAGGAACTATGCACTAGAGAAGTAAAGCAAATGAAATTAAGATCTCTGAAGATGACTGGTGTTAAAGGCTTGTTTCTTTCACAAAAGAAAGCTTCATAATTTGTCTTGCAATAATGGTGCTGCTTCTAGGTTTTGCAAGAGGAATGTATTCCTCTTCAGCTTTGTACGTTCTAGGGTTTCAGACAAAATCCTGCCATGCAGTTCTCCTCTTTGACATTCATCTATCTCCTCCCTCCAGGAACAGCATCGATGCTGGACTGTTGCTACCTAGCGCGCTGTCAGATATAACAAAAACCACGTTGTCAAACGCAGTGCTTAAGTGGGCTGCCCACTCCATCTCTTTCAGTATGAAATATTACTCCTCTGGGAGCAACAGTAATCATCTGTCCAAGCAAAAGCTCTAACTTGGCCTCTCTTTTTAAAATCAATCTGATGTATACTGATTTATTTTTTGTAACATTGATAAATAATTTTTAAAAAATTCTTACCGTTTTTATCCAACACAAACACAGATGTTCGTCCTACTGAGACTTGTTTTAACTTTTGTTTTTGAGGTGAAGGAATATGGTACCAACAGTCACCTAAAGGTCAGAAATACTTGAGTAAAACATTGAGAAAACGGAATTATGTATGAGAAGTCTTGGAAATGTCTGCGGTTGAAATACACAGCTGGGCAAGAAAGCTGTGAATGACATTACACCTAATATATTTTTACTAGTTTGTTTTTAGAAACAAACACTTGAAATCATGCAAGTGAAAAGCAAATTAACTGCTATAATTACCATGAGTATTACTCATATACACTGTTTTGCACAGCTTTTGGAAAGGCCTCTGCTAAATAGATTTGCCTTTTTCAGACATGGCAGTGTAGCAGAGCTTACACAATGTGTAAAATGGAGACCACACTAAAAAAGTACAAGTACTTACCTGCAGGTTTTTTTGGAGACACTGAACCCCGATAGAAGGCAGAACCATCTCTAGCAATAGCCCACACTTGGTAAAAGGCTCCAATTGAGATGGAAATGAAGGGCTGATCTGTTCCCACATGCAGCCAGGACACTCCCTAACAGGACATAGAAGATGAATTGTGAAGCAATGGTTAAAAAGTCCATGACAAAATATTGTTGATTATTACCAAATGGGAAAAACCTTACACAGTGAAAAAAGATTCTGAAGAATAATTCCTATGTAACTTTACAACTGAACAGGAACAAGGTCCCTGATCCTCAAAGATCCATATGTCCCCATATGGATCCTATATCCCTATGGATATAGGACTTATATTATGCAAGAGAAGTGCTATTGTAAGAAATGTGGGCAGCAAACTGTGTTACAGTTGATGGACAAGGACTTTCAAATCTGAGACACAAAAGGGAAAAAAATAACGATGCTTTGAGAGAGGGCACTGCATGATTGTGCATACGTACTTGCATAATTACATTAAATACATCAATAAGGCAGTAAAAACAAACAGCGCCTTACAGCTGGGTTTTGCTGTGTCACTCCAAGCCTGCAGAGCACGTCTCCTTTGTCACTGATTGCCCACAGTGCTACTGCTTCAGCATCATCTGCATCTGAACTGGGAATTATGGAGATGTCCCACAGGGTAACAGGAGGCACTTCCAGCCATGGCCCACTGGTGACTATCTTACATTTTCTGCAGCAGAAAAAACCTGTCAGAAGTACGTACTTTCTATAACTGAATTTGTTTCCTGGTCCATTGTTGACTTCAGTGCAAACGATCCTGAAGTCTCTTCATTAAGTAGGTATAGTAAGTATCAGTATTCTTAATTTGAAAGAGGTTTATAACAATTAATCATGTTTTGCATCGGGTTTTGAATTTTGACATATTACTGATGTCTCAAAGCTTGTTTTGAAGAAAAAGTTACTTTATAAAGCCAGGGCTACCCAGGAAGTCTGTAGCTTGTGCTGCACTGCTCCCTAGCTCTCTCAAACTCACTGGGCAACAGCTGGATAATGAATATTTGACCCCAGCGGATGAACATTTGATCCCATTGCAGAGAGAATTCCTCACTCGGTTCACTCCTTCGTCTTGGTTAAGGGAATCATTGTACAAGTAGTTTTTTTCGTGTCGCCTGTCAAAAAGTTATGTAGCTTCTTGAGGTAGGCAGAGATACAGCAGCTCTAAATTAAAGAGTTGGAGGTAGGGCATTCTGGGAATTGGTGTATATTTTCTGTGGAAACTGCAACAAATGAGTGCTGTCTGTTAGGGAAATTATGTTAGATTCTATCATCACAATGGTCATTTCTGTGTATGAAGAATGTCCTAAAAAATTCAGGACATTCCTCCATTCTCCAGTTCTGAAAAACTGGATCCGGCCCTGAGCTGTTCCCTACTTGTTTTCAACTGGTAGTTAAAACAAGAGGAAATGTTTACACTTGAGTACTTCTGGAGTTGCTTCTTTTATTTCACGTCACCATTTTGATTGATTTGATGTAATTTGTTTTGCTGCATATCCTGCAACAACAAGTTTGATGCTTCAGGACCTTACTTCAAAGATTTTTGTACAAGGGACAAAATACCATCTTTGTAGCATCAATAGCAAACAGAATAATGCATACGTTAACAGCAATTTATTAGCATAGCTATTAGCTACTCCAGTATAGAAGGCATAGAAAAGCTGGAAAAACAGTGAATGCAGACTTTGCCTGCTTAAGAGAACGGAATATAGTGGCAGTTTGCTATTTTCCAGGTTCCACCTAAATACAGTGTGCTGTGACTTAACTGGGGTTGGGATTATCTGTGGCCTGGTACACAGTACGTGGAATTCATATGTTAGAACTGTTAATATAAAAGATTATCACCAGTTGTTACAAGTGACCTAAAAGGTACTAATATACCTAGACTGTACTATTCCTTAATCATTTACAATAAGGAAAATCAGAAACAGAGAACAACCACCTGACTTTTATCTACAGATCCCACAAAATCAAATAGGGTATCTACCTGTAAAGGCTTAAAATTAAAGCCATAATGCTAAAGATCATCAGCTGCTCTGTTGGAGATGGGTTTATTGCAGGTTTCTTTACTATTGCTTTTGTTGACTGGGTGATAAGATTCTTCCCCTCATAACTAAAGGAGACTTCTAAGGAGCAGCTGAAAAGCATTCAAGTTCAAAACTTTTATTTCTATTTTAGTTCCTCACCTTGCCCAGCGCCTCCGTCGGACAAAGTCTTTCATTGTCTTGTGACCATGGTAGGACCTACCAAAACAGATTTAAAGAGCTGTTCAGGGGGATGTCAGAGCATTTCCAATGTCAGCGCCAGCCTGAGAGCACTGTCTGTGCATCTGCCCATCAAACACGCCTGCTGACTTTAAGATACTTGAAACTACAGCTTGCTAAGCTCACCCTTAGCAAAATTTCAGTGTTAGTGTCCCCATAAAAAGGGAGAAATCAAGGCACGCTTGTCCCTGCTAAAACATAGTTAACGTGCAAAACAGCAAACAAGAAGAAATGAGAACTTAAGTATGGCACTTGCCTGCTAGTATTTTAGGTATAAGGTATCTACTTACGCTGGAAAGTCTGCTGCATACTGCCAGCCTTCCCGATCGGTTCCGCCCGAAGTATTAAAATCAATATACCAATCGGATACCTAGTGTCAAAAGGAGACAATAAGAATAACAAGCACAAACAACACCTAATGCATAATAAAAATTACCTCTTCTGCTATTTCCCTCCACCTTCTGGCATGCAATGATTTGCTAGAAAACTTCTAATACTTGCAATATCAATTCATACAGAAGTTCCCAAGTCTTTTTAATTCAGTTGAAAAGAAAGGATCAGAGCAGCAGTCTCAGGCCCACCAAACAAGAAATCCCACTCAATGCATAACATTCTTTTGACCATGGAAGATTATTGCTATTGTATAAATGGGGAAACCAAGGTTAAATATTATGACAAATCCAGGAAGAAAATCTGGGTCACTTGAGCCCAAGTCTTGTATCCTACTTGTTAAACCTTGCCTTCTTAGTAAAAAGACTTTTAAGATAAAATTTACCCAAGACCACTGCGGAGAAGGAGGCTTGGTATTCACTTTTGTACATTCCTGCAGGCCAGATGCATCGCTCCACATGTACCTGTCTGTAGGCAGACCTCTGTGGTGAAACAGCGTACAAGGAATGCAAGGTCATTCACAACAGTGAAATTAAAAGGCAAGGGAAGAAAAGCCTATCTGTAGCACTTCCTACTTTCATACGTGAAACAGTCTTCCGTCATTATCTCTGCATTTAGAAATATTATGCGAGTCATGATAGTGGGAAAGAATTTGTATAACTGCTTCCAGTTACACCAAACTTGAGGACCATGGAAACTTTGCTCTGTAGAGTGACATTCCTCACTCCTGTTTAAAACTGGAAGGTGAATCCTGAGTTTCTCTGGCGTAGACACCCATATATGTGAATGCTTTTTCTGTACTTTTGTTGAAATATATAATTCAAGGATCCAATGTATTTAGCACAGTATGTATGTGAATATATAGATCCTAATAAGAACTTTGCTGTATGGCCTTAATAATGAAAGATGTTGCAAGTGGGCACACTTCGTGCACTCATAAGGCACAAATCTGTAATGTTTTGCTATAAATGCACTTTGAATGGATAATTACAAATCTACAAAATTGAGAAACACTGCTCCTTCCATCTCAGGTTAACAGTAAATGTTAGAGGAGACTGAAGACAGAATAACTGTAATAACTATCCCGAAAAGCTAGAACAAACCCCTTGTTTCATTTGACAGTAGTAAAAAATTACAGTAAATAAATACAATAACTGAGTAAATAACCTGCTGCTATATCCAGTGACTGGGTTCCACCGTTGGTTCTCATAGATGTAAACACATTTCACATCTGACTGCGTATAAATGTTATCAGCGCTACTGGCCAGTCCTATGAGAAATAAATCATTTGGATTACAGTAAACCTAAACCTTAAAGACACTACATTATGAATTCCAATTGCCATAATAATATTGCTGTTTATCCTACTTCTCACTGTAAAGCCTAGAATATAAATATAAAACTGCAATACCAATTCCTTCCTAATGTGTGTTCACTGCATAACCCTACATGCTAGTTAGACTAAAGGAAGGACACCTGACACAGCTCGAATAGCTGACCCAGCCGGGAAGATTATTAAGAAACACGCGCACCACAGTAGACCAATCGTCCATACCTTGAATGAAGCCACCTCCGTATCCACCAGTATAAACCCACGCTGTGTGATCATATCCTATGCCCCACACTATGCCTCGGTTATTGCACTCTATCAGTCGAAGGTGACCTCCAACTTGACGCCAAAACCTGCCAGAAAAAGGACTTTTCACACTCACTCTACACCACATACATTAGGAATGTACACTCTTCCTTCCTGCTCAGCAGTCTTAAGGACAGGCAACTTTATATGCTTGTTTGTTCAACCTCTGTGTAATCTCTAAGTGAAGGCAGTCACCAGGTTGAAAGCACTTGCTTCTGAACAACTACTGAAAAGTAGCTGGAAGGAACCTGCTGCCTCTGCTTTGAATTTTCAGGCTTTGAAGTATTTTACTTTCCTTTTATTTTATGACTTGTGTTTTATATATATATTTCTTAAACACTAGTTAGGATGATCTTGCTAGAATCTTTACATCTCAGTGGCCATCAACCACCTCAGCTTTAATTTCATCCTCATTTTTTTAAAATCTAGGACTTGCCTTTACCTAACAACAAAACAAATTATTTCTATATTTTCTATGGAGCTTGGTGAAAACAAGGGCTTTAATTCCCCCTATTCCCTGCAGATTAATCCTTTTCTGGAGCTTTGCATAGCCAGCTGGCCCTGGTACTTTTCTGGGGAAGAACAGGGAAAATAAAGAGAATGCAGAGGAGTATTTCAGTTATCAGAATGGCAGAAGATCATCTAGGTCCTGAATCCCCCAAACTAAGATGCAAGAGCACACTGACTTTGTGATTTTCCAGATGTTGAAGACTTTGTGATTGTCCAGATGTTGAAGGTGCTCTATCCTGAAGGAAAAGGACTAAAGGATTTCTCAGGTATTATTCCAACTTGGGAGTATTTTTTTAAATTGAAGATTGGCCTTTAACCTCACCAGTTCCAAGGCTGATTTTTTTTTTTTTTCCTTGAAGAGTTTGCAGTACTATATTGTCATAGTTGTAGTAGAAACTGTAAAGGAGCTGCTCCTGGACTGTAGTGACTATGGAGGACTGAGAATATCAGGTTTCCTGACTCAGATAAAACTGAAAGCTCAAATTACTTTACAATTACAGTGATTACGTTTACTTTTAGTCTAGCTCATCTCTTAATTTAAGTAATTATGATATTAAAGATGCAATCACAAACAGATGGAATCTTGATGAGAAAGGCTTTTGAAATCCCATGAATAGCTCCAGCATCTAAGAATTAAAATATGATTTGGTTAATTCCTTCAGATGTACTCATGAATGTGAAGGCAGCCATTAACTTTGTATAGCACATCTGCAGTGTACTACACACTCCAACAGCCCAAAGTCACTGAATTGGCATGAAAGACAGTCTTTCCTGGGTGGCATCCCATGCAGAAAGAATGCGTGGGATGCACTCTGAAGCCTCTTACATTTGATCACATGGCATCAGGTGTGGTCCGGCCTCCAGTTCAGGACTTGGCTCACTAACAAAGATGTCTCCTTTACAAGTAACGGACCAAATGGCACGGTGAGAAGGAGGGCCTTGAATCCGTCTGCTTTCACAACAGGATGTGTTCAGCAAAGACAGCTACAAAACAAGAGGCAGAGAACCACAAGCTTCCATCTACAATGAGAACAAAACTTTCCATATAGACGCTTCAGTATTACAAAACGAAGTTTTGCCTTTGCATGTTTTTGCAAATTAGTAAAGTGTTTTTGCAGCTTTTCTCAAAGGCACTGGAACTCACTGTTTTAGAAATGATGAACACAATCACTGGAACCAATGTGGTTTGCAGTATCTGATCACTACGAAGTACCTTTCAGGTTTTCCGTTGGTTCAGTGTAGGTACGCTTGCCTGCCTACACGTAAGACTCTTTACAACAGTGACAACAGATAACAGTTCTTCCACCAATGCAGAATTAAACTATCTGAATTAAACTCCTGAATCATTTTGTAGCCTGATCTGTATCTGGAGATAGGAAAGGAAGGAAAAACAGCATTGGTTTTACTGTGGATAACTGCAGCCAGCATCAGAAAGTGTGCAAACTTCAGAGGAGATGGGAAGCCTCAGGTGCCCGTAAATGAATTTGAACAGACTTTTAAAATACTTAAATTGTGAAAATAGGTAAGTAGCCTAGATACTGTAAATATAATGCTGCAATTTCAGATACTAGCTTTTATGTTTTACTTCAGATATTGCCAGCTTGAAATGGGAAATTCACAGAATTACCCAGTCATGCATTTCTTGCTCTGTTGTGGCTGCCAGACGGATTGGCCATCGCTGCTTCGTCCTTTCAGGTGTATACAGTGCAAAGGAGTGTTTGGCTTCATTCAGAACTTCCACTATAATAGTGATTTCGTTCAGGAACACGTGGATATACTAAGACAAGAAAAAAAATTGTGACTAAGGTGAAATCAGGTATGCATTCCTCAGAGCCAGTATTTTTTCACTTCAAGGCTATGAATGAGGCATTTCTGCCAAGGACAGCAAAGTATCAGTTCTTGGTGCAGAAGGAACGGAGCTCAATTTCCAGTCCTGCACTACCTTCGATGGGTATACTATTGCCCATATGCGCTAACCCTACTTATGAAGACCCTGGGCAGCCAAGCTTGGCTCTTTGTTCACGGTCAAGAAGATTTTGAACTTTCAAAAGAATTCCTAATTAGTACAAAGCTGATGGTTTAAGCAATGTGGATGGTTGCTGAGTGAGTATTTTTGACATAGCATTAACATAGCTATAGCTTAGAAAATTTTGCAATTTTCTAGTACCCTGGGCTACACTTGAATTGGTTCCCAAAACTCAGAACAATAGCATATCATAATTTGCCTCCCTTAAGAGGCAAATTATGTCTTCCCTTTAAAGGTTTTCCTTTGCCAAATGTAACTCTCCCAAGGGTCTCAGGCTGAACACACCTTTTTCTCCTCATGATACATGTAGTAAATGAACAGGATGCTGTCACACGTTCCATCGCTCCCAGTGAACTGCTCAAGTGTGACTCGAACATCCATCCATTTATAAGGCTTCCAATTCCTCCACCATTGCAAGGTTCCAGTTTTAACCCAAACCGACTACAATGCAAACACAAATTTACAGGAGTAAGGAAATTGCACGACTCTTTCTCCCAAATACTATTTTTTGTTGCCATAAGAAATCTCTGCTGCAGGTTAGTCTGTATCACATCAAGTTAATTCTGACACAGAGTATACCAGAGTGTTCAGGAAGCTGAAGACAAAATGAAAACTGACAAAACTGTATTGAAAGACACTGAAATAGCGTACGTGTAACAGCATTAATATTTTACCTCTGCAAGAACGCAGTAGCACACAGATACTAACTGACTCTAGTGTGCTTCTGTTATAACACAACTTTTGTTTGGACTTTAAAGGCTTTTGACATAATCTTTTTAAACTTGATTAAACCCCTGGACTCCAAGTTTTTTTAATCAAACGAATTCCAGATGTCATGTGATAATTAGCAATGAAGGGACCAAAAATGAATTTGAAAAGAGTCAAGGACTCTTAACAAAGGGAACATGAAACAAAAGTGCTACTATTGATGTTTGCATCATTGTTATATTCATGTAAGTTACATTAATCCCTTAATGGTCACAGAGAGAGAAAGTTCACCTACTTGAGTCGCTGTTTCAATTAAGCTTCATCTTGTGGTGGAATAATTCATACATTGTTGTTCCACTGTTGAAAATGTTTCTCTGTGGAACTGGGGATTCAGTGTACTCAAATAATGCTGACCAATGCTTCATTTGGTCCTATACAAAACTATCAGCTAATGTTTTTAGATAAAGATTGCTGCTCCATGTTTGACAAACTGATAATTTCCCACAGGGAGCTCAGACAGTGATAATCCAGGAAAGTTGTCATAGACAGAAATAAGGACAAGAATATAAAGCTGACAGTAAATTCAGATCAGTACATCAGAAATGTATTACTGCTGCCCAGTATCGACAGATGTAAGCGTATGGTAGACAAGAGACAGTTGTCCTCACTGCTTACCTGCTCAACAGCCTGTTCGTAGTGCCTAAAATTCTCCAGTTCCCGCTTTGTCCTTTCACTGAGCTGCTGAAAAATCTGTTTTCGCCATGCTGCTGTCTGTGCTGGAGTGATAGACAGAGACAGAGATTGCATAGAGGACGACAAACCTAGAACAGAACCAAAGCACATAAACTCCAGTGAGCTTTGAATAGTTTTGTGAAAGGTAAACATGATGCTGCTTTGAACATTGAACTGAATCAACTAAGTCTAACATAATTTTTTCCCATTATTACTTTGGAATCAATGTATTACACCCAAACTTTGTAAATGATGCATAGAAATGGATCACTAGATGATTGCATAGGACTTTTCAAAGCCATAACCTTGTAAAAATGGGAGTTCTGTCACTGAACTGCAAGATAATTAGGTAATACAATGGATTAAGAGTTACACTTATTAAATATTAGGGCGCCACAGTTAATGGTTTATTTTGCAAATATGGTTACATTCCACTGTCTTTCAAGAATCTAAATTCTAACGCCATCCAGTTATCAGCTGGGCTCACAGTCGCAATGCCTCGACAAGTTATGTATCACACCCTTGTCTCAGTAGGAATGGTAGGAGCGAGGCAGTTATTTGTGGCATCTGCATCTCTCAAGAGAGCCCTTTTCACTGCTTTCAGTTACTGTTCAATGATACTGTGGGTTTTGCCTGAAGTGGCAGTTTCAGTGCAACTAAAAATGAGATGCAGATCCAGCACAGATTATTTTACAAAATTCTTACAGGAACTCTGAAAAAATATCACCTTTAGATTTATGTATCTCAATCTCAAAGTGCTGGACAGCTAAATACATGCAGCACTATCCTCGGACACGGAGCGTATTAACAAATTGCAATAAGAGTAAATGGGTTATCAGAAGTTTTGTGCCATGGTTTTGTTAAAAAAAAAAAAACAAACCAACATTTTTTGTAAAGAGCACTAGGAATTAGGGTCTGTTGTGGTGACCAGATAGTACCTGATGGAACAGTGAACCATTTCAGTGGGCTGTGCAAATCTACAAGACAGCCTCCCCCAGACACCCAGGCCCACAGTGAGTGTTCATCGGCTCGGTACTGTTCTTCAGCTCCCACTGAGAACATGCCAAAAGACGACAGGCTGGATGTTTCTCCTAAGGTGCTGACAGAGAGGACTGGATGCTTCTGGGCCTCCTTCAAGTCAATGTTTGTCCACTGGAGTTCTGCAGAAGGATCTGGGTTTGTAGGAGACTTATGCATCTCAAGATTAGCTTTCTCATTATTACTTGAAGCAACAGTGGCTTCTCCTTGATCAGAGTCCAGAGGATCCCCAGGCAAATTTGCACGTATTTTTGCTGTCTGGTTGCCTGTGCCGTTACCACTGCTGCTGGCTGCAGCTGCCGTTGGAGGAGTGTTGGCAAGGTTCATGGGTACACTTGCAGGCTCTGTATCAGAGGAAGTATCTGCATCACCCTGAACGATCGCGTGCATTTGGTTCTGAATATCATCCGTAAAGAAACAGCCAGCACTGAAGAACAAATAGATAATAAATTACCTATCATTCAAAGCATTATAAATTAGCAGAGGCCTGAGACCACAGACATACAGAAATCAACCTAGCGTTTCAGCTTTAGGAGAGAAATAGCTGACTTCTTTTTTTAAAGGTCAATCTCTGTCATCAGAGGAAAGAGTCTAACACAAATCCAGTGGACCAGTCTAGTAACTCTGAAACATATGAAGATATTTCACTGATCTTCTCAAACAATTGGTGGTGTTGGCTGCCTACAGCTCTCAGGAAAACACTGAAGCAGCATCACATTTTCTGGATATGAAATAATGAATAGGATTTTTAAAATTATTAACTTTATGATTTTTGTCTTAGCTAGAGAGGGCTCCTACTCAGAGCACACTCTAACTCAAACAAGTAGCTTCTGCAGCACTCTCAGCTTCACTGGCGTGCCTTGCGCAGCCAAGAAGCCAGCAGTCAGTAGGAGTTACTGCTTTAATCTCTCTAGGAAAGGAAACGTACAGTGACACTCAGGAGAAGGATAATTCCTAAGCAGACTTGACACTCCTTAATGATATTGCACAGGTAACTTTTTCTCTTATTAGAGACTAGTTCTGAAGGCAGAGAAACACGCTCTACTGCAAGCATTCAGTGAATTCCAAAGTGGGAGCTTCAGTTTCTACTCCAAGTGCAACAAACCGCTGCTTACTGTTAATTTTAATGGCAAAAAATGCAAAAAGCTTTTTGGCTTACATAATGATTAGAGACGCCTTTCCTGCTCCTCCCTGTCTGTACCACTTAAATGTAAAGAAATATCTCCTAGCATTGAAACTCTTGGCATACAAAGTCTTGAGCAGGTATTTTACGGAGTACCTGAGCAGACTTGTTGAGCTCCCGGTCTGAGATCTGTCACTCTCTTGGCCAGATATAATTGCCTTCCATGTCTTCCCACTGAGTTCACTTGGTGTGACACCTTGACGAAAATAAATTGCTCTGTCATCGCAGCCAATTCCCCAGACCTAGGGAAGGAAAGGGCTTGGTGAAGGAAATGCCATGGAATGCAGGTTGATATCAGCTACAACAAAGGTGCAGTCGTGGAAAATACAGCACAAAATCTGCTGGACAGAGTGTTTTCCTTTTGTGTTCCTCCTTAATGCTGATACTGTAGATGCAGTATAAAACTGTACCATCAAGAGAAAATTGTTTGCACCTGAATGTGCCATACAAGAGACATGCTGACTGTTCATCTTCTGGTGAAGAATTCCACCACACATTCCTTCCTAGCAATTCACGTGCACGGACCTCTCGTTCAGCTGTCCACATTGGCGCTGCTGACAGTCCTCACCATGTATGAATACTGCATGTTCAAAGGGGAACATAAATACCCTCAGAATTGGCATACAGCTGTCTTACCTGGTTATTTAATCCTACAGTTACCATCATCATTTCTCCAACCATTTCAATCCAGCTTGTTCCACAAGGATTATGTGAGTTCACTCCTCTTCTAAACCACACCTACAACAGCAACAGCAACAAGTCTAAATTTTGCTCCTTCTGCATTAGCAAGCAGACAGCTGGAATTTAGTTTCTTCAGTGGATTAGTCTTAATCTCTACTACTAATTTGCTGTATTGCCTTAGGAATTCTCTTCCCTCCTTGGTTCTCTCTCTTTATCAGGTAAAGATAAAATAATTCTCTTAATAGTACCCAGACTATGCGTGCTTGTGACCAACTACAGCCAGAAGAGCCCAGAAGGAGACTTTTTGTTATGACTTTCTGTGACAGAGTTAGTTTTTCTGCTATTGGAAAAATACCTTCTATTACATGTCAACTGTAGGCTACTTCTAGGTCACTCTGAATGGGCTTCTAAATAGCGTTCTTGTGTTCAAACTCTAGAGGCAGGGCTGGTGGAAGGAACTGACACGGGGATCTTTTCAGTGGTACAGCTCTTTAAATTGTCTCCCCTTTAGTTTTTACCAATCCAAAAGTGTCCGTAGGCAGGGTGCCTGGAAAAATTTCCATTTGTTTTTAGCATATAGTGGCTAGCAGCTGCTTCAGAAATTGTTGATTAAGTCATGTAACAGACAGTGTACTTGACTACCTTGCGGTAGACCTGAAGAAAAACATGCTAGCTTATCTACATCTATTATAATGGTTTTATTTGGCAGATGGAGAAGGCTCGGCACAGTCTTCTCCTATGGGCCCCTTCCAACTTGAGATATTCTATGATTCTAAGTTAAAACTCCACTAAAAAAGCAATCACACATACATAGCACAGGTTATGTCACTTAATAAGTAGAAAACCCTACATTAAAAGGCTGATGAAGAGGGAACAGTTACAGTAGGAAGAGAAAAATAGAATCATATAGAAAAGTGTAGATTAAAAGATTCCCTACGCCGCTTTGCTGTAACATTCACACGTTGTGGAAATGACTGAGCAGCCAGGAGTCCCTTCAACTTGGATGCTTACTATCCGTTAGAAGTAGGCCCCCTACTACATACATCCCCACCAACATCCCCACTCACCTACCCTATCTGTCTGACTTGGGTTTAGAAAACTCCTTCCAAAAGAAAAGCACACAGTCTTCCTTAAATTAAAGGCAACTATGGATATCACAGACCACGGAGCATTCCTGTAACAGCAAGGGGAACTAGAATTCCCCAAACCATGAGGATATTGAGTCCAAATTACCAATGTTTCCTATGAAAGCCTGTTTGAGAAAACAGAAACAGGGAAGAAAAAAATAGAACCAGAGAATGGCATCTCTTACTTTTCTGTCCTTTGTAACACACCACACCACATCAACACCCACAGAGACATGCATGATCCCATTTTCAGAGCTTGGAGACTCCACAATACTCCAAGAAATTCCTGCAAGAAACAAATCCCAGAAAGTATTGTAGGTTACTATTCAACACTATACAAATCAAAGGACTTTCCAGCTAAATTTAACAAACTTTACCTTGAGGGTTATTCCTATCAATTCCTTCTCTCACAATAGCTTGCCCTTCCCAAAGAGTTGCCCAAAGGAGGTCATATGGTCCACAGCTGATCTGTACCACTTCCCCGGGAGTGGTGACTAAGCACCACATGGAACCTTCTGGATTGTGATGGCAGACATTTTCTCTGTACCATACCTAGACAAGTTTAAAAAAAAAAAAAAACCCAAGAAAAATATCACTACAACAATGAAACCATTGAGACAAGCATGAAGACAAACTGGAAAGAACAGCCGTCCTTTAACAACAGGATTTTTTACGCAGTCTATACACACTGACCTTTAAAGGGTTGGGGTTTTTTTGATGTTGATTACACAGTTGAAGACTATTTCCTTATGTACTAAGGGAGGAGGCTTTCCTGCAGACCAGCCTTTATCATGGAAGCAAATCTGGACTGGGTACAGTAACCTACTGCTATAAGTTCTGTGTATATTTCAACATTTAAAAAACATTGTGTATTTCTGGGCATGTTATATAAACCAAGAATGAACAAATACATAACACAAAAATGTTACTGTTAGGTGGTAACTCGACCTCACTTTCACCAAACAGAGCTTGCCACAATATGGGTAAAAAACTTCATTCTCTGTGCAGCTTTCATTGACATCCACTCCATTTGCTAGTCTTGGTCCTACTGCCTGTGCACTTTTCTGTAGACCACAGTCAAAACAGGAAGACCAAACATGAAAAGCATCCTGTGGTAGTTGTATGAGTGCTCCAAAACATGTCTGCTGGGTGCTAAATCCTCTTTTTTAGAAATACTTTATTTCTCTGGAGACTTTTACTTGGGAAATGAAAGCATTTTACATCAGTCAAGTAAGCCTGTAGAGTGGGATGCCTGTCACTTATTACTGGGAACTATAATGCATAGGGAATTTTATTTTAAACAATTTAATCAACATTGCTTGCCTCTCCAGGCAGTGCCAAGTATGTCTGAAATCTCAGGCTATCTGTTGAAAGTATTACATTCTTCCCTGTGAGACCACAAGTTAGAAATTGTCTAGAGACAAAGGAATGTCAGATACATGCTGAAGGATGAAGGAAGGAAAGCAAGAATAAAATCTTTACAGCACTGAGGAAAAGAGGAAAGAGCTTATGGTAGGCCTAAAAAAAATAGCATAGTTTTCAATAGAAAATAAATTGGAAACATTTCAGAGGTGACATTGCCAAGTCAGGAGGTTACCATTTTCTGATCAGTAAGTCTTAGAAAACCATTTTGTAAACTTTCTTAATTCATTCATGACTCTCCACCACAGAGATGCAACACAATGCTTTGCAAGAATCTTGATTAGGTTTTAAGTCTCCTTCTGGTACAGTGCCATAGTCTGCATTCTGGGCATTTTTCAGGATATAAGACCCTACTCAGCCCAAGTTTTTAAGATCCACCTGTTTAGAGAGGTTTAAGGCTTCCATGAAACAGCAACCCTATAAGATACTAAGCCTTTCCATTTACAACACCAGTTGTTACATAACGTAGTCCCAAAGCAGCTTTTACATCCTCTGCCACATGCACAAACAGCTTATTTCCTTACCAACATAAGACAATAAAAAACCTGCCTTGCTTTAAAAGCATTTCACTCCTTTTCAATAGCAATTTGTATTAGAAAACTTAGGGAACATGCACATACCCTTCCTTGTAAAGAAACCGCCCAGACGGATAAACGGCCTAGAGGCTCATCGGTGATTTCCCATCCGCCAATGGAGATGTCATTGAAAGGGTCTGGCAGCTGATCTGGATCATCACGTGATACGATCTGAAGGAAAGAGGAGGATGACTGAGGAGACATTGCAAACAGACAGGTGATTTGGCTGGTGGCTTAACTTATTTCTTGCAGATTGGTTTAGGAATGGCCTACTAAAGTGGCTGCCCACGGAGATTCGTCCTCTTGTTCAAGGCTGCTGTACACAGAGAGGGGAAACACTGCTGAAGCAGCACGAAGAAGTCTGTTTCATCCCCTAACTAGAGGAAATTTTTACTCACAGAACAGTGCATACAGACGTTCATTTAATAGGAAAGCTGGAACATCACAAATAACAATTTTTGTACATTCTTAGAACAGAACAACAATTATTAAAGAACAGTTATTTAGATAAGGGACACAGCTGGTGAATGATGCTGGACAGGTGCCACCTCGAAAGAGAGTGCTTTGTCAAACAACCAAAGGAAGTTTAAAAGTTGGTTTGAAATTTGCAAGCAGCTGAGCATCTATCTCCAACTACAGTACCATGAGATTTGGCACCTTATTACCACAGGTTGCTATGAAAAATCCCAGCCTTCCATTTATGCTTGCAAGTTGGAAGTCAAGTAATGCAGGCCCAGCCTACAGAGCAGTGATAAAAAATTAATTTCCCTGCACTTATAATTGATTATTGCAGAAGAGCAGTTTATTTAATATTTGAAAGATATCCAGAACCTTTGCCCAAATGTCCCGTGATTTGTATCTCCTGTATCTGATCCACCTCCTGCGTCTGACACAAGAATTCCATTTCTTATCCTTTGTGTAGGTGCTGGGGAAGTCTATGGCATAAGTCCAGCCCTGCAAACAGAGGTTTTCTTGTATGAAAATCAGGACCAAGGGAAAGCTTGAAATCATAACTCAGAGCAATTCTGCACAAGAGTTACCACTACAAATACAATACAAGTAACTGTGCATGTCTCAACAGCCCTGATTAACAGATCAGCTAATTCCATGAATGATTTATGAATCATGTCCAAATTCTTCTGCATGATATACACAGAACAAATAAGACACAGTAAAGCATTTTACTTTCTTCATAGTAAAGGTCTTAAATAACAGTGGTATTCAGTTGCCAGCATTTTGTGGCCTGATCAAAAGAAAAAAGCTTCTATAGAAGCTCCTATAGACTTCAGAAGCCTTCAAACAAGATCCTTCCTTGTGTTGTATTATAGTTCAGCTGCTTCCCAGAAAGAAGCAGCTATGGCAAGTTATGTGCCTTTTATTTTTACAGACCTTCTACACTTTTATAAAAGTGCCTTTTATTTTACAGAGTAAGGATTCCCAGAATAAATCTTTTTGGTATTGTTCACCTACCCCTTTCTCTGTTGGTTCCCCTCCAATATTTTCATCCACATACCAGTCAGACTCCCACTCCCAGTGTGGTGAAGGCAGTGTGAAACTATCAAGCTGCTGATGCTTTAGCCCGCTCACATCACTCCACTGCCAGCGGTCACTGGGCAGTAATTTCTCACAAAAGCCACCAACTGGATTCCAGCGCTGCCAGAAATAATAAATAAAATATTTTATTTGAGATAACATAATCTCATTGTATATCTACAGAGTCCTAGGGAGTCATAAATGACAGTTTTCCTTTTTTCTTCAGTAGAAGAGGAATAAATTCCTGGGGGGAATGATAAAGTGTTCGTACTCGAAGCCCCCAGCTAACACAGTCTTTGGAGGAAGCGTTTTTAAGTATCAAATTGCTAAATTTGCTTTGCACATTATCTGTAAACTATTTCAGTTTAATTTTGTCATTGTTAGCTCTTGCAGAATATTTCCTTTTGTTTTCCATAGCCTAGAACAAACAAAACAGAAGTTTTAAAATAACAAATAAAACCAATTTTAAAGTTTTTGCATTTTTTAAATAACATGCAAAAGAGACAGCTGATGTAGGGATTTTCTACCACTCCTTTCTGATGGGTATGTGGCAGTGTGATGGAGGCACACATCATACCTGATTCTCATAGGTTTCTTCCTGGTATCTAATAGGAACGTCACCCGAGAGCACGTAGGTGTATACTTGGTGATCGCAGGCTATTCCCCAGCAGCACTGTTTGACAGCAGAGACCCGTTTGAATTCCAGCTGTGTGTCCTTACAGAGCTCCCAGTACTGGCCAACAGTAGACAGAGTGTAAACCCTCCCAAAAATGTCAACAGCCCACAAAAGGGAACTGGGCATGGCCATGTCTGAAAGGCAAAAAGGAGGTAATTAATGGAAATTAGTTTTTTAAAAAATGGATCTTGAACCTACTGTAGATCAGTCCTGCGCTGAGCCATCAACAGTCAAATTAAATAAAGATGTAAAGAACAATCTTTTAAAAGGAGCCTATGCAAAGCTGGCAGCCAGATCTCTTTCAGGCAGAGCTGTGCAGTTACACTTCTCGGGTGCCTCTGAAAAGCCATGTAAAAGACCTTGCCACCGGCACACTACTGTCCATCCTACAAGGGCTCACAACATTAACAGGACAGCTTTGGCAGGTGAGGACAGAAGTCAGCACTGAACTGAGATGAAGTAGCACAGACCATTTTATAGCAGGCGGCTTCACTCTCAAGAGCTGGTCATGTCGGTGGTGCTACACACATTGCTCACCTCCGTTCCACAACGCCATGTCATCTTACGACACCTCCTTCTCAGCCTCCTCTTGGTGTATGCAAGGAAAAGATGTGAAAGGGAGCTTCTCCATAAGCACATATTTAGTTTTAATCCATGGACGTATTACCTACTGCCGCCAGGAAACCTCTTTCCAAAGCATTCTGGTGATTACTTTGGGATCTGATCTTTATTTAATACACATAGGTGTGATATTTATTTAAGTACACATAGAGCATGGTGTGACAGCAGAGACCTGGTCGAGTTCCATTCCAGTTTAATCACTGAATAACCTGCCATTTTAAGGGCACTGCAGCCCTACCCTTCATGGAGGGCTCAGCAATTTACGTGAGGCAGGTGTACACCAACTCTTTTAGAAGTCAAGAAAGGCCAGCAAATTTCTGTCACTTGGGCTTCTGGGTGCCATTAAATTGAACAAATTTCGGTTGCTCTGTATGTCTGACAGTCAGAACTACTGATGAGTATTTTGAACTTTGCCTCCAGTTGTATTAACTATGGGGAAAGGTAGAAAAGAGGACTCAGATCCAACACAACAAAAGAAAAGAGGAATCCTTGCTTGGAGTCAGTGTGCAACACTGCTTCTTCGTTGTCAAATGGCAGCTATGCTTTCAGCACCGGAGCCTAAGGAGACTGCTTTCTGAGTGATAATAAGCAGTGGCACAGACAGGCTAATTTGTACAGCGTATGTGAACGGCGGAGGTGAAACTGCAGAGAATCTGGAAACAGATAGGCCAGTGTCAAAGAACAGCACAGTAAATTCACATGGGATCCCAAAGAGGATGTTTCAGAATTCTTTGATTCCTGGAACTGCTGCTGCTAAATACCTAAAAAACTGGATCCACCAGGCGACTAACAGGTAACAGTAAGAAGATTTATAGCAGCAGAAAACAAGCGAGGCCACAGGAAGGTCACAGGCAAAATTCTCCTGTTGTGGCTGTGTAACTATGAATCCTCTCGTTTTGTCTTTGTTGTTGTTGCTGCTGGAAGTATGAAGGTTTCTATAATTGCCTTTGTCTGCTCTTGGACAGACTTCATCCCCTTTATATTCTGCCCTTCTACGTTAGTGAAAGTAGGATAGTACAGAGGACAAAGTACAGGAAAAAAATGGAATGGAACAAAGTGAAGATGAGATGGAAATTATAATGTGTGTACCGCTGGGAAATTAAAGGCCATGAAAACAAGCCTTTCTGTTAGCACTTAAAATTCTACAAAACATTCTTTATAACAGAGGGAAATATTGTGCACTCAGTCTTAAGCAACCAGAATGCCAACGAGTCTGGAGTAAAGGAAGCATTACGGGTAATGAAATGAGGATATCTACCTAGCCAGGTAACAAAGAAAAGTGATGCCTGAGTGTGTTAAAGGGGGGGCAAATACATAAATGAAGGCTCGTACCTGGAATGACAGTTCAGCCAGGCAGAAAAGAACCTGGAACGGTTCAGGAAAAGGCAGTGAAAGATCCAAAGATTATGAAGTTAGGAAAAATATAGATGGGACAGAATTAAGATAATCCAGGCAAATGCAACTGGATTAAAATACTCAAGGCAGCCAAGAGAAGTGAGTTTCTGCATATTCCTTCCTCTGAACTTTTGAGACAGTGTTTGGAGAATCATGGGAAAATCCCAAATGCATTTGGGATTATGAACTACTTTTAAGACTTCAGTTTAGGCCCCTTTGCACCGGTTGTGCTGCAGAAGATGAAGACAACGTCGCTTGATTTTGAAGGATGCTCAGCGCTTGTGGCGTGCGTGCATTTCAGTGAATGTAGAAGTTGCTTGGTATTCTCAGGGGCCTGGAGAAAATCAGACCCACACCTGCTAAATTCCTCCTCATCCCTCAGCTCAGGCAGGAAATTTCTGATAGAACTAAAACGACTTAAGATGATACATTGTTAATTAAAATTTCCAGCTGCCTGGCCTAACACTGATTGCTACACAATTCCAAGACGAACATCCCAGCTCCTTGCGTAGTGTAACAGCAGTGGCGTTCCTCGGGAGAGCGGGGACGTGCCCCTGCCTTCAGGCCGCGGCGCTGGCGGTAGCTCGGGCAGGTGCGGAACCACCGCGGGGCTCAACGCGCCCCACGACGACAAGGCGCGCAGCCAAGCTGTTCCTCCCTTCCAAACGCAGGCGGCCGGCCCGCTCACCCAGCACACAGCCCCGCACGCAGCGGATCTCAACGCGCGTTACGAACTGAACCCAGCGCCGGTAACGCCCGCGGAACAACCGCAGGCGCGGGGAGCGAAGGGCGCACGCTGCTCTTTCGGGCGGGCGCTAAGGTCAAGGTGAGGCCGGCCGGAGGGCCCCGCGGGGCCGGGGGCTGCTCGGCGGCGTCCCGGGCCCGACATGGCGGCGGCGGCGGCGGGTCGGGGCGGCCGCTCCCCCCGCAGAGCGGAGGCGGGCAGCGGCGGGCCCAAGACGGGAGCGGGTCTCCGGTGATGACGGCGCAAACCCGCTGCCCACCGCCCGCCTTCCCCGGCGGGGGGGAGACGGGACAGCGCAGAAGCGCCGGCACCTCCCCACCGCCCCGCTCACGCTTCCCGCCTGGAAGGGCAGCGCCGGGCCCGATCTCCAGCCGCGCTGCCCGGCCCTGCCCCGCCCTGCCCCGCCGACAGCGAGCGGCGCTGCCCCAGCCCGGCCCCCCGGGGCTCGCCCCTCACCTGCCTCTCCCCGCCGCCCGGCGCCGCTCCCGGCGGAAGGAGCCGCCGCGCCTCGCCCCGCCAGGGCGGCGCCGCTCAGGCAGCGGCCGGCGGACAGCGCCGCGCTCC